>JADLZN010006178.1:107500-212225 GCA_018155175.1 Sinocyclocheilus anophthalmus | reverse complement strand
GAGTCTTGGGCTGACTGGGGGTGTCTGAGCAGGTGGTGGGTTACTGAGGACAGATGACAGATTAGAAACGGCTCCGGGGGGTGATATGCTGATGCCTTGCAGTGCCTTGACGAGCTCCTCAGTCAATGTGGTGAGCCGATTTAACTGGTGTTGATGCATGGCGAGCTGTGAGGCCTGAGCAGAGAGTTCTGTTGATAATTGTAGGAGCGCTGCTGGATCGCCGTTTGGCGAAGTCTTCTGTTGCGACACACCAGAAGGGTTTGGAACCATTTGCAGTTTATTAAGAATAGTCAGACAATACAGGGTAAAATACCGGCAAGGCAGAACCGGAAGGCAGAAAGTCTGAGACCAGGTTAGAGACATCGGACCAGGCGAGAGATCCGGGGCATGGGGACTAGTAACAGATCCAGGTGAAACAATCCACAGTCGCAGGGCAGGCAGATACGCAATCAGAGAATCGTGAACAGTCCAAGATCAGATCGACAGAAAACACACATGGTTATAATGCTCGTAAATGACAGCCCGGCAAATCAAGACTTCTGAAGAGAGTCCCTGTAATGGTGGGCTTATTGTGTGTGAGTGTGAGTGTGTAAATCAGGTGCATGTGTGGTTTGTGTATTCAGCTCCCATGTATCGAGGGATTGATGGGAAATAGAGTCGAAATGGGAGATCCGCTAATATTCCGGGTTACAGTTCCCTCTGTGTTTTGTCGGAGGAGTCGGTAAGGAGCCTCCTCTGTTCGTTATGAGCATTTTTACTACCTTTTTTTTTCGAACAGTGAGTGCATCATCTTTTCAGGTCAATATTCTTCACATTTCTCATTAGTTAGAATATAAGTACATTGTGCTTGTTACCATTCCAAATCGTTTGACAGAAATTAATCTTTGCAATGCGAGAAACCCGAATCTGCATCTGAAGTGGCATGTTGTCATCTGTTTAATGCTATACATTAATGTATTTAACCTTGCATTTACAATGCATTTAAATACGTTTTTGATATTTTAAACATAAAACGTTAAATACTGATATTTGAAATTATATTTAAAAAAAAATGAAAAGATACTTTAAATGTGAAATTAAAACCGCCAGTAGGTGGCAGCAAGTCACTGTTAATAAGTGAGTCATTGCGATTGAACCGAATAATTTAAACGGTTGATTCATTCAGGAACAAAACAGTGTCATGTTGCTCAGAGACACAAAACAGAATGATTTTTGTTGGCGAAATAGAGCAAAAAACAGTCAATATTGTGTCTAAAACGTAAGTGTCTTAATATTAAATTGTTGTTTATTGAACTGCTGTATAAAATCAATATCACATTTGTAATCATGCTGCTTTTTGGTGGAAAAAACGTCAGTCTTCGCGTGATACTGATTAACTATATGAAATTATATAAATATATACATTTCTGCCACCATATCTTGAATTTTGTGATCATTCTAAATGCATTTTAATAAACTGAATCATGCAGTGAAAGAACGTGCACTGGTCTAACCTAGACTTCTTATTGCCCTAGCTAAACTTTAGCTAACTTAAATGGTAGCTCCTCCATGAGTCCCATGGGATACCTGATAATTAGCTGTAAATTCGAGGCACAGGTAGCTTTTAGTCTGTTGTTCATCACCACTCACCTCCACACCAAGACAAACACAAAACACAACTGGAAAGGGAGGGAGGGCTTCACCTCTGCAGCTCTCCGCCTGTCTGTGACTGTGATGCGCAGCTTGATTTTTTTCCCAGTGTGTGCTACACTGCTGTGCTGCACGCGCAGAGACGTGGAGGGAGAAAGGCATCAGAACTCGACAGAGTCTCAACATTTCCTGACCTGATATTTAGATTTTTTATTTGTTTGACAGGGAAAGCTATGTGCAAACAGAAACACACACACGCACACATATATACATATATTAATTTATAAAAAAAATTAAATAAAAAAAACCCCAGATAAAAGGGCACTTTCTCTGGAGGAAGAAAAAGGGCAGGTGCTCAAACCCCCTTTTATGTCTGTGTGTGCACGTGCCTGTTGCTACATGAGTGAATGTGTGTTTCTTTCTGTGTTAATGGACAAGATCTCGCTATAGAAATATGTGCGAGCAAACTTGGTGGAAAAGGGCACAGAAAACAATGAAATCACTTACAATAAAGTACACTGAAGTAGAAACAGAATGATGTTTTTTTTTTTCAAGTCCCGGTATCAAGAGGATACAGTACAGATGGATTTACTCAGCTTGTTCTTCATTATAGCAGATGGTTTCATCCAAACTGATTTACCATCATCACGACTATATATCTATGTTGTGCATCCGTGGTGTCTATTTCAAGAGATATTGTGGCATACATCATCATATTTCTTCATAACATGCAGAAATCGATAGCACTTCATTATTTTGAAATCATGACACTCGAGTTCTCTGTTATTTCATCTCTTGACAGTTAACCAGCTCTTTGGGATTCATGAATTTCATTCTGAGATATTTGATCTTGGTGGTGGAGCGATTACGAGTATATACATCTGTGGATTGTCTGAAACTGAAACTACCCTGGAAATATCTGTCTGAAGATCAGCGGTCGCAGTGAGTATTTTTACACCCTATCCAAGTTATACAATTTCCTATATTGTAATATCAGATTTAATATAGGTTGTTTGACATCATTATCTCTTTCTAGTCAGTGTGTAATAGGGATCAAAACACAACACATGAATGTGAGATTAAGAGCTGACAGAGGGGGATTTCATGATTTCATCTCATTATGAAACTGAAAGTGTGTGAGTGCTGCTGGCACCTAAAATGAACCCCAATGAGGAAAACCCGACTGCATTTCAGTTTCAAATCTGCAAACTGATAGTTTTAAATATAGGATTTACTGTGATTAATCACTTTAGCTGATAAACATGACTTAATTTTCCAACCAAAGTAATCTCTTGTCGGGGCTGTCATGCCTGTTTGATATGAAAACATTTCAGTAGATCGTAAAGACTATGATCCAGATAAAATCACACCATGATAACATTAGCTTTGAAATTGCCCACGTCCTGTGAGATCCACAAAACAGCCAAACAAAAGAAGTCAGGGGGGGGGTTGCGCATCACATGAGAACAGGGGCTGATTTATTGTTTCTTTGTGTGTGTGTGTGTGGTGGCTGTGTGTGTGTGTGTGTGTGCGCGATTTTGTGACAAATGAGGACATAAATGTGTATAATGACAATGGTATGACAGGTATTACAAGGAGAAGTGACTTTTCAGGACATTACCCCATGTCCCCACTTTTCAAAACAAAACACGCTTATAAATCACACAGAATGGAGTGTATTAAAAATCTGAAATAGCACAAAGTCTCCTGTGAGGGTTAGGTTTAGGGGTAGGGTTGGTGTAGGGCGATAGAATATATGGTTTGTACAGTATAAAACCATTACGCTTATGGAGAGTCCCCATAAACCACAAAAACAAACCTGTGTTGTGTGTGTGTGTGTGTTTAATTTATTAAATAGAAAAATAGAATGAGTGAAAGAGAAACATAAGGGACTTGAATTGTATGTTTCACCATATTTCTATTCACTGGATAATTGTTTAAGATTATAATGGAAGATTTGCGGTTTTTTACAGTCTTGCCACTACAGACCCTCTGTAAAACAGAAACGACAGAGTTTAATGTATCTAACATTAAATTCATACATTCAATCATCAAAATCACAGACTACCTTCTCATTTTATTTATTTATGTTTGTTTGTTTTTTCCTTTCATTTATTGTATTCATATTAATGAATTGTCTGATAATTCAACCAGGCTGACAATCTGCGTCACAGTGTGATTGAACAGTGCAGGTAATCTTATACTGACCACAGAAACACACGGACACGATCACACTGGGTTAAATACAGGATCAAAAAAAAAAAAATTGTGTGAATCGATGTTCTAAACATTTCTCTCTTTCCCTAAACCGTTTTTTCCTTCTCATTCCTGTAGCAGCACCTCAGCAGAACAATGATAACATTAATATCGTCCTTCTGGGGAAAACTGGAGTTGGGAAAAGTTCATCAGGAAACACCATCCTGGGAGAGGACAGATTCAAGTGTGGAAGAAGTCTGTCTGCTGTTACAAGTATATCTAGTGTTGAGAGATCAGTGATTGATGGCAGAACTGTGTCTGTTATTGACACTCCTGGGTTTTTTTGTACTAATCTTTCCCATGAGAAGCTATCGAGGGAGTTTGCGAGAAGTGTGTTTCTTTCCGCTCCAGGAGTTCATGCCTTTTTATTCGTTGTGCCGTTTGGCAGGTTCACAAAGCAGGAGGAAGACATATTGGAAAAAGTGAAAGGGGTTTTTGGTAAAAATGTGCTGAAACATGTTATTATCCTCTTCACATATGGGGATGAATGTATCAGAGAGAGAATACAGACAGAGATTGTTGGGAATGAAGTTGTCAGAAAAGTTGTTCAGAGTTGTAAGGGTTATCATGTCTTCAATAACAAAGATCTGACTGACAAACAGCAGGTCACTGATCTACTGCAGCAGATTGATGACACAATGACAGAGAGGAATCAGGGCTACTACACCAATGAGATGTATGGCTCAAATGTTGGCCATGGTGAAAATTCTGGGAAATGCTTAAAACTTTTTAATGCAGTGATTTGCCCTTTTCCTGGAAAACCCGTCGCTAAAAATTCTGATAACACTGGTTGGAGATTGGCGCCATATGAACTCTAAAAAACTAAGAATAAATTTTTTTTGCCTCATGAATTATTTTAGTGAAAGACATGGTTAATATAACCTAACGTGGTTGACAGCCCAGCTCTGCTAATGAGGACAAATGACGTTTCAGAACAAAATGAAGAAATAAATTAATTGTTGATGTACAGAACAGTCTCTGTGTGTGAGTTTTGAAAGGTTTATTCTTTTGAGGCTACATTGTATGTTCGAACGGAGGCTGTTAATGGTTAAAACGATTCATCTATGTTTTATCAACAGTATGGTATGCAAATACTACTTTATCTTTGCATGTTTCAATGCATTATAAGACCTTATGTAAATAGATCATTTCTTCTGTTCTGACTATGAATACAAAAATACATCAGACATTTCCATGTCTTATGCATGATTCAGCAGGCACCTATTAACATCATTTTCCGTGCTCATTTACATTATGTGCACAATATTCTCAACACGGTTTAAGTTTTGCCTATTCAAATAGAAATATCGCTTTTCTGTAAGAAACATTTTAACTAAATATTCCGAAAATGTCAACACTTTGGGTCCAAAATGTTTTATAGAAGATCCCTTTGCTATGTTACTCCTACTTTTGTAGCGCTTGTTGCTTAGTGGTAGGCGGATTTTATTCAGAGTGTAAATTTTCCTCATGTGTTTTATGGAATTCATTATACCTATTCAATCTACCGATACTGGGAATAAATGTATAAGGCATCTACTTAATACTAAAATTCTGAACAAGACCTTCTTGTCCATTCACTTTAGCTAACCTGTTTATGTATTTTATAGGAAAAAAAATTTTATGCAAAATTTTTGCTAGTACTTTCACAAACTATTACAAGACTGACAAGTAACAGTGCAATGTAGCTGCACAGGCATTGCGGAGCCAGCACAACAGAGGCAAAAATGAGGAGCGTTTAAGTCGGCAGGGGGGGCACATCCAACTGCAACAATGAGTAATTAAAGCCATTTATGGTGATTTTAGTCAAAATGGCTGGAAAATCACAAATACAACCTCTAGTAATATGATTTAATGGCTTATCACTTTTGACCAATAGGTGGCGCTGTTACCAAATTGATGTGGTGTGGTCAGTGTGAGGTGATGATGACACACGCTTGTGCCCCTTGTCCAAATACCCACACTTGCGGTCTTTGAACTTGACCTCTTGACTACTTATATGACGTATTTCCTGTTTTTGGCCCAAGTGTTCAATTGAGCATGAAGACCACAAGTGTGTGTAAAACTTTTCATTACCCAATGGGACACACTTATAGTGTTGTGTTTACAGAGCTGTATTATTATTTTCAATACTATGCATTTTAAAATCAACTTGTAAATGTCTGTTCAGTAGTCCCTATAAAATGACATAATTTTAATTTGTGGTGCTTCTAAATAAGTGATAAAAAGCAGTTGCAAATGATGTACAAAATAAATATACTCACCTTTGCACCAATAAAACAGGTAGACATTGTTATTTTACGAAAACCAATTATATTAATATCATTAATTAATATTTAACTACGTTGGAAAGTTTCCGTTACCTACCGTCCCGCGAATCGGCAAAACGTTCTCACGGTTTTAATTTCCAGACATGAATGCGATGATGGGATACCCAAGCCTCGAATAGCGCTTCCGAGCGCTTTTTTTTATTTGAGACGTGTGGATTAGTGTGTGTTTAAGGGCGCTCGCTGTTGGTGTTTTTTTAAAAAGATCTGGGACAGTCCTTGCGCACTTACTTTACTTCCTCCTGTCGCGCGCACAGCGCCTCTCAAGTGCAAAGATCGCAAGTGTGGGTATTTGGACAGGCAGTAAAGCTTGGGATTAGTAATGCACATTTTGCGAGAGACAGTACCATTTAAGTCGTACCCCCAAAAGTACCAATTGGTAGTCCTGTGATGCACGGTAATTCTTGTCATTCAGCACTGGCATGTATTTAAGTCCAGTGTTTCAGGTAACATTCACATAGGAGTGCAACAAAATGAAACCCAACAAGGGAATTCAATAATTCAAAAACGTTTTAACTTGACAGCACCTTATGAAGCAAAAACATGCATTTATCAAATATTTTTTTGTCTGTTATTGAAGGGCACAGGATTTCCCATGGTCCTTCTCCCAGCTGTCAATGATCTGAACATTTCTGGCTTCAATTCTCATGCGTTCTGCAGCATACATATCAGCCGTCTCTTTGTATCTCCTCATGGCCTCGTCCATCTTCTGCCTGCATTCTTCCATTTCTTTATAATGCTGATTTAGTTGTTCTTTCTCTGCGTTTCTCTCATCTTCAGAGGTTTTAGGTAAATCCTCACTGCTCTGTTGGTCTGTGACTCTATCTGTTATCTTTTCTACATTCTCTTCTCCATTTGCTGCTTCTTTTGTTTTACATTCTTCTGTCCTCTCAATCTTTTTCCTTAGATTTATGCCTCTTTTTAAGGATTCCAACCCCCTCCATTTTTTAACATGTTTCTTACGATCTTGGTCAGATTCTCTTCCAGGTTTAGGTATCTCTCTATCCAGATCTGTTGTTCCTGTAAGCTGATGTTCCTGCTTTTCAATCTGATCATCATTCTTTCTCTCGACATGGGTTTGTTCAGTGTTTGTTGTCGCTGTGTTTTCTCTCTCTTGTCTCAACAGTGTGAACTCTCTCTCCACAAACAGAAATTCTCTAACTTTTCCTTTTGTTTTTTCCTCTTCTAGTTGGTCTTGAATTTCTTTGATTTCAGACTCATATTTAGCTTTAATGGCCTCGATTTCTCGTCTGACCTCCTCTTCTCTCTCTCTATTGATCTGCATGAGTCTGAATGCTCTCTCGGCCTCCTGAAACATTTTGTCATTATAGAAATCGGGGTCATTATCCCACATCATCTTATCAATCTTCTTTAACAGACTCACGACCTGAGCAGGATCCTTGTGTTTATTATTGAACACATGAAATCTTCCTCCACAGTCAGTTATCAGTTTCTGAACGTGTGGATCTCCTTCTTTAATGTAGTCTTCAATGCTTTCATCTGTGAGATTGTCTCCTCGTGTGAACAGCACCATAGTGTAGGCCTCTGCTTTCTGTCCGAAGGTCATCTTGATGAGCTGAAGAGTTTCTCTCTCTTCTTGTGTGATTGGGCCGACAGCGATGACCAGCAGAAACACATGCGGTCCAGGAGTCGAGAGTTCAATGCATCTCATGATCTCCTGCTGGATCTCCTCATTACTGAGAGTCGTGTCGAAGAGTCCTGGTGTGTCCACCACAGTCACAGGTCGCCCACAGGTGTCTCCAGTCTCTCTTTGGCATGTCTTGGTCACAGATTTCATGCTGGTTTTTGACTTAAACTCATGACGTCCTAGGATGGTGTTTCCAGTGGTACTCTTTCCCACTCCAGTTTTTCCAATCAGGACGATCCTCACACACTCCAAGCTCTTCTCAGCACCAGCAGAGGCTGTGATTCACAAATACAAATGTGCAAACTTTATAATACCATGATCAGGTCAAAGCAAACTTTTTTTTTTACAAAGATGCAAAATAAAGATGAAGTGAGAAAATCCTGTGAGAAATCATAAGAATAAAACCCACCAAAGTTAATTGTCATAATTTTATGTAATACTCACATTTTGATCGCGCTAATTTTCTAGGATTTCCTGACTTTGGGTGAAACCTCTGTGTCATGGGCCCTAAAAATGAAGAAAATTATTAACCAATACCAATGTAACAGTTTAAAACTTAGCAACCCAGGCTCATGAAAAAATGTGAACCTGTGGAGACAATAATTTTTGGAAAAAAAAAATGATATTGTGGCAGTTTCAGTGCATTCAATTTTCTTTGAAACAGTTTAACATGACTGTCTGTGGCTACATTTTATTACGTTGTTTCACGTGAATAATGTTTTGTTACCCAGATCTGGCAACCCTGAGTGCAACCAGGTGTGCTACCGAGCAAGTTTACTACATCAGAGAAGCCATACAATACATGTGGAGTTGGTTACATGATGTATTAGTTTAAAATTCCTGCACTATGGCAAAAGTGTTTTAAGTATTTGTATTTGTTGGTGTTTTATTGCTACAAGTGTTCATTTCAGCTGGAAACTGTTGCAAAATGTATGTACGTTTTTGGAGTTTTGCATGTTTTAAAGGTGGAGTTTGTAATATTGACAGCTAGAGGTTGAAATGGGTACTGCAGTTTTTTCCCCCGCCCCCTCCTCTTCAGTCTCGATGCTCACATGGGTGGTCAAATTGAGGACACACAACATAAAGCCTTACACTGTAAGTTGATGAGTTTATTTATTTGTGTGTTAATATGCCTCTGGTCATAGAGTTTTTTTAGACAGATGGCGAGGCTTTTGAGGTTGGGTAGAATCTGCAATCTGACCCAGTTCGTTTGCTGGCATTTTTTCTGCCAACTGGCAACCCAGTGTGCCAAATCATTATAAGGTAAATTGGCAGTAAGTGGAATCCCACAGACCAAAACAAAAACTCTAAGTGCCAAGATGGAACACCCATTTCAAACCAGAATAACTGGCTGTAGCATTGTTTTTAGAGAAACAAGTATGTGAAGTTAGCATATTTTCTAAATATCGTTGCTCATACTTATATATATATTAATATATATATATAATTATATATATATATAATTATATATAATATATTAATATATAATATAGATATATATATATAAATATATATATATAGATATATATAGATTAATCTATAAAAAAAACCATTTAATACGTTTAGTAAAGTCAAAAAACTACATACAGCACCTTTAATGACACAAGTTAAATTGTAGCCTTTTTACACTTAGAAATTGACGCTAATTTCCCTTTTTCGTGATGTGTGGTTGTTTAGTTGACTGAATCCAGCAGTGCATGATTACATGAATAAATAATCTTGAAGTCTCTGATGAATTTTATCAGGGATTTTGTAAAACAGTGTGTATATACTTTATACTTACAGTGATTCACACTACATGGCCATCTACTGAAACCTGAATGTACACCATTAGAAATAGCAGGGAGAGAGCAGGGAAGAGGTTATTTCATCTGCAGATCATAAAAAACATTTTTAGTGTATCAAAAAAATAAAATCGGTAACACTTTATTTCGATAGTCCACATTACACATTCTACTAACTATAAGTAACTACAAGTTAGTTACTAACTCTCATTAGAGTATTAGTAAACTGTCTGCTTAAAATCTTCTTACACTTCCTTTGTCAACATTCTACTAACCCTAAACCTACCCTAACAGTCTACTCTGAGAGTTAGTAGACATGTAGTTGACATGTAGTTACAAAATTACTTATAGTTAATAGAATGTCTAAAGTGGACTATCGAAATAAAGTGTAACCAAAAAATCTTGTTGTTATGAAACTGGAGGTAATGGTTTACCCTTATGTATCTTGTTTGTTTGTTTTGCAACGTGTCTGTCTTCCTTTCTTCTTTCATCTGGAATGGTCTTGGCTCTTCAGTAATCTTCAGCTGATGGCCTCCATTTTCCTCCACCATCTTCTCGATGCTCTCCAGAAGTTTCTGCACTTGAGATTGGTCTCCATTCCTCTGTAGATGATGGTGTGGACGTCTGCTGGTCTTCAGCAGAGACTTTACTGATTCAGTGTCAGAGTCTTTAGTGCTCACATACTCCTGCTCCTCATGCATGAAGACCACAATCACATACTCAGATGCTCCTTCACCAAAAGTGACATTAATGAGCTTGAGAGCATCTCTGTCCTGCTCTGTAAATGTGCCAGACTTCAGCACTAGTAACAGGGCATGAGGTTCAGGACGAGACAGATGGAAGTGTCCCCTCACGTCTTGTTCTTCAGGAGAGAGAGCAGGACTGAACAGGTCAGGAGCGTTGGTGACCACCAAACGCCTCTCCAACACCATCCCATCATGCCTCTCAAACAAATGCTGGGAGGACGGCGACTCTGAAAAGACCTTTCGTCCAAATATTGTGTTTCCACAGGAGGCTTTAACATCTGCATGTGACCCCAGCAGAACTATTCTCATCTCTTCTTTAATCACAGACACTGAAATTACATAAACAGGTTTGTTTCTATTCACTGTTCTTTTAATTCATTCCCTTAATTCAGTATTTGGAATTGATGCGTTCACAATCTGACCTAATTAATATTAATTAATACTCTGAGACACAAACAGAATAATGGTGGAAGCTGGTAACATGACTATTGCTGTTAGACTTATATTAACAGAAAGAGAAACTACTGTATATGCATTATACAACCAAAACACCAGCATAATGGACAGTAAAAATCTACAAGTTTCTCTTGTACGTATGTAATGTTTTATTCAAAATCTGGCAGTTGTTATATTGCAAGGTAGTTGTGAAATTCCCTGGATGTGAAAACCTTTTTCTTTTTTTCTTCAATGCTAAAAGCGCCAGTTTATGAAGATTTTGTTGTACTACACATTCTTTTATGTAAAAGTAAAACTCACTGTTCATAGGTTGACGTTTGCTTCCTCTTCTGTTAAATAATCCTAAACTTCCTTGATCTTCATCTGCTAAAAAAAACTCATTTAAAAGAATGTTGCTTAAATGTACAGACATTTCTTATTACAATAACAACAGAAATGAACAGACTCACCATCTGATTGATCCACGGTTAATCCACTCCAGCCAGCCATCTTCGTGGTGAAGTACTTCACACAGTAAGAAACAAACTGTGTATCGTGTGTGTGTGTGTGTGTGTGTTAAATCAAAAGTTGTGTGTCATTACAACTCAGAAACTGGTTGGACTTGATATTTGGCGTACATTACATTCCGCTGCAGTGTGATCTGTCAGATGACTGCCTGTGGCGTATTTGAACAGCATGGTACAATGCATTTGCTATAATGGACATTTTCTCTGAGTGTCACTGTGATTGCATAAATATCCACACATGGCTATTTGGAGAGGAGTGATATAAAGCTGCTTTGCTCCATGTGTCTGGCGAGATGTGACTTTCCTTCCCCTGCCCAACACCTGAGAATGAAAGATTATTACATAACACCCACAGACTCCTGCTCAAGACAATCGTGATTTGGACAAGCTGTCGTACAGGAATTGTGAAAACCATATTAAAAAGCCCATTTATTTCATTTCATGGCTGTTCCTAAACAAGTTTACCACACTCACTATTATTCACACTTTCTCTAATAAAGACACATTTCCTACAAATCTGCAATGCTCCCATTAAACACTCAAAGCTACAATATAAAATAATAATAATAACTTCAATTAATGTAACCTGTAACATGCTATTGTAGTCCATCTAAATTACAGTAGGTGTGGAAGTAAAAGAACATTTCCTGAAGGTAAAGTAATAGTAAGAGTAGAGAATCTCCTTTCTATCACAAATACAGTGGAGTAGCTGTTGTCAGGCAGAAGAGGGAGACATTGTGCTTTGCAGAGGGAAGATAGAAGAAGAGACCATTATGAAACAACATTGGTGATATGTTTGTACACCATTTATGTAGTTAAATAGTTGTGATGGGATCATATATCCCCTACTCTGGCCTCTTTACATTTGTTACCAGTTCATTAGGATAAAGTGTAAGGGAGTTTTTGTGGAATGGTTTACCAATATCTTAAATCCTCTACCTCTGTTTAAAACCTGCCTTAAGAGGTATTTGACCTACAGACTGCTGCAGTATCTCTTTAAATGTTGTGCTATTGTGAAACATTTTAACTGTATGGCATTATCAAATCATTTTCATGTAGCTCATAGACCAATTCAGAGTAGACAGTTACATCACATGCAGCTGCGCGTGCATCGTTGTGGCAGAAAAACACTGGTAACAAGTGGAGGGACACGGGTAAAATCCATGCAATAAGAGGGAAAACAATGTATTGTTGTGCTTTTGGATGTCAGAATCAGAATGCAAATCATTTTCTATATTATACTGTCGTCAAAGATGCCATTTGAAGCGATCAAATTTGATAAATTTTATAAATTTGATTTAAACAATAGGTCTACATAATATTCACTTATGCAGTTCATAGGGGACATATTCTATTTGCCCTGCAGTTACAGCATGAAATAGCCTGCTAGACTATGTGTCTTGTGTAAAATAATTGTGTTTAATAACTAACACTGGAATCGTATAGCAATTTCAAGTTACATGTGTGACTATGTTGAATTTGTCTGTCTCTGCTGTGAAACGTCCTGCTATTTCCATATAGCTACAGTAATCCATGTACAGAGATGGCACACAGTTTTCTTTCAGCATACAAGGCGAGGTGGGCCGAAATCCCATGCAACTACATAATGCAAACTTTGACCTCTGTAGTTACACTCGTCCACCAGCAGAGGACCGCATCACTCCATTATTGAACATCCAGATTTATCATACTTCTTGCGTCGCACATCTTCTTTTATTATTATTTAATGTGATTTTCTATTTGAAAGGACAGAGAGAATCGTCTCTAAGTTTAACATAAGTTTGCAGCTATTGTATTTTGACAGCATATTTTTATCCTATACTTGTCCAGTGTTATTTATTTACGGTGATGCATTATTATCCTTGTCCTTGAACAAGTTTGTTGGCCCTAATATTGCTTCAAATCAGTTTATTTCTGTTCATTATTGTAAAGTGCACCCATCGGCACAACGACGGTAGCATATAATGCGGTGGTTACTTGTGTTATGCAAAAGTCACATTAAATTTATCAGGAATTTTAACTTTTGGTTTCAATTTTAGTCTAGCTCTGTGTTTAGTCTGACTCCAATTTTCAAGTGATCATTACATTTAGACTGTATTTCTAATTAAAAGCTGATCACAAACATGGATTATCACAGAAACATCGAGGTGAAATGTCTCCTGTTAGAAGAGAGCCTGAGCAAAATGTCACACCATTTACTTTCACTTTCACTTTCACTTTCACTTGTGACTCACGTGACGCTGTGTCTCTCCGGAAGGAGGCGCTGTGGCTCCGAGATGACCTGCAAATTATTGCAATGATTTTTAACAATATAACTTGTTAAACTGTTTTATACAGCGTTGTAAACCGGCTTTTAAACGTTTTTAAAATGTCCTCCTAAACCTAAACTTTTAATGCTGTCTAGTTATCTGACAGCTGAAATATGCCTAAATCACTCATTTAATGAATCCTTGAAACACTGTTTGAGCTGTGTGCGTGTGGCGTGCGTTGTGTGTGTGTGGCTGTGGTGTGTGTGTGAGATGGTGCTGAGAGAGACGGAGAGTGAGAGTGAGAGAGAGAGAGAATAATGAGAGAGCTAGCGAGAGACTACGTAGAGTGGTTAGGCCTGATAGCTGAGTACGATGAGGAATTGAGAGGATGGAGAAGATAAGAGAGAGTGGAGGGAGTGTGGGAAAGTCATGACCACAGAGAGAGAAGAGGAGGAGAGGAGGATGGCCGCTGAGAGAGAGAGAGTAATGTAGCCTACATTAGGGGGACTAAATGTCCCCGCAAGGATCTAGTGCATAATAAAGTTGTTACGTCGTAGACATTTTTTTGGTTTCCCCATGAGAAAAGGGACAGAGGAAGAAAGAGTTTATACATTATACAGAAATGATTTTTTTTTTTAAAAATGTATACCTGTAGTTTATTTGAGGGGTAGGTTGGGCGTATGGGTTAGGATGTAAGGGATAAGAAAATGAGAAAAATACAGTTTGTACAGTAAATAAAACTATTAGAGCCAATGGCAATGAAACTCCTAAGATAGAGAATAGCCATTACTAGTGTGTGTGTGTGTGTGTGTGTGTGTGGTGTGGGTTGCTGTGTGAGTGTCAGTGTGTGTGTGTGTGGGGTGTGTGACGGTGTGTGTACTGGGATGTGTGTGTGTGTGTGTGTGTGTGTGTGTGTGTGTGTGTGTGTGGGTGTGTGTTGTGTGTGTGTGTGAGTGTGTGTGTGTGTGTGTGTGTGTGTGTGTGTGTGTGTGTGTGTATGTGTGAGTGTGTGTGGTGTTGTGTGTGTGTGTGTAGTGTGTGTGTTTACGCGTCAAGGGGGCCGCCACAGCCTAGTCCTCTTTTTGTTGTTCGCGCATCCACAACCTGGATGGATATTCATCTTTTCAGACTTCAGTCTCGTGCAGCGGCGCGTTTGTGTTTGTAGATGATCTTGTTTCCAGAAGTGTTTCTTTAGAAGTGTTTTATGAGAATATTAGCTGATCTGTGTGTAAAGCGCAAGTTCTTGGATCTGTATCTTTGCTGCTGATGTTGTGTGAACGCGATCGTCGCTCGGTTTGATTTGATCAAAAAGTTGAACGCAACAGATCGACGGACCGCGGCGCTGAAAACTGAAACGCGGATTCTGAACGGGTTTGCGATCTGATGGAGTATTAAACACATTCATAAAAGAGACCGTTTTTGCAGCTGTGTGAAGGCAACGGGAGCTGGAAAATCAGCCCGAGACCGATGCACAGAAGCGAGGCTGATATCCCGTTATATTCTGTTCCGGTCTGAAGAGCCTGTGCTTCGGTCATGTGTTCACTGAAAGCTCTTCAGGACTGGTGTCGAGATGTTTGTGAAGGTTACTCTGATGTTCTGGTCACAGACATGCGCTCTTCATTCACAGATGGACTGGCTTTCTGTGCGATCATCCACAGACACAGACCCGATCTACTGTAAGAATCAGAGTCTTGAAACATTATATGCTGCATGATATGAGACCAAACTAGTTCAGTAGTGAAACTGTTACACTTTACCACAATGTTAAACATAGCTATTTTAATACCTGCTTGATTTATATACAGAAAGAAGCAATGATGGAATGAAATTGTATCAAATTTCATGTATGTGAGTGTGATTTAATAATATCGAAACATATGAAATATCTTAGGTGCACATTTTATATTTCCACAGTCCTAAATATATTGATGATTAGACCACTGTGTGTGAAGTGAGCCTGATGTGATTGATTGATTTGATTGACTCGTGACCCGGTGCGTGAAAGTGATGCTGGCCGTGAGTGAGTGATTGATTGATTGATTTGACATCCAAACACACTCCTCCAGCCCCAGATTGAAAACTCTTGCTCTTATTCAAATGTATGCATCAGTAGTGTTTTCTGGTCTGTGTAGAAACACGTCTTCTGCCTCAGTTACTTCTCATATCTAGATGTGTTCTGCATGTGTCTGATGTATCTTCAGCTCTCTGTTTGTTTCTCTCGGCAGAGATTTTCACTCACTGTCCAAACACAATGTCTACGAGAACATGCGTCTGGTGAGTTTCTGTAGACATCAGCTGGACTTTAAAAATGTTGAACCGTCACATGTGAGATGGACGAATCTGTTCAAAAAAAGTCTCAAAAGAGCTTCATTTATTCTGAGAAATAGCAATAAACCATCTCAGATCTCAGAGAAGCTCCCTGTGATTACTGTACCTGTGATGTTCTGGTTAGTTTGTCCATCTCATGTCCTTTGTTCCTCTTCATCAGGCGTTCGACGTTGCGGAACGTGAGCTGGGAATTCCTGCTCTTTTGGATCCGGATGAGCTGGTGTCTGTGGAGGAGCCGGATCATCTGTCCATCGTCACTTACGTCTCTCAGCTCTACTGTTTCTTCAGAGGAAACTCTCACGGTACTGATCATGACAGACCATCAACCGCTGAAGATCTCACATGTTCATCATTATTCGCTAGAGCTGAAATTTGTCATTTTATTCATTGATAATCTCTGGATTTGATCAGTCAGTCAGAAGATTCCTGTGAACAATGAATCCAGCAGCACCAAAACACAAGACCAGACACAGACTCGGGTATCTATCTATCTATCTATATTATTCTTATTTGTACTATTGTTATTTATCTATCTATCTATCTATCTATCTATCTATCTATCTATCTATCTATCTATCTATCTATCTGTCTCTCTTTCTGTCTGTCTGTCTCTCTGTCTGTCCAGCTGTCTGTCCTTTTGTCTCTCTGTTTATCCGTCTGTCTGTCTGTCTGTCTTTTTGTCTCTCTGTTTATCCGTCTGTCTCTCTGTCTATCCATCTGTCTGTGTCTCTGTCTGTCTTTCCATCTGTCTGTTTGTCTATCCATCTGTCTGTCTTTTTGTCTCTCTGTTTATCCGTCTGTCTATCCATTCTGCTCTCTATGTTTTATTCGTACCTGTCATGGCTTTCTGTCTCATCTTTCATCTGTCTATCAATCTGATCTATCTGTCTCTCTCTCTGTCGGTACTTTCCATTTGTCTGGCTGCTCCTGTCCTGTACTGATATTTCCATCTGCTCTGTCTCTCTTGTCTATGCTCGTCTATCCCATCTGTCTAGTCTGTACTGTCTCTATCATGTATAATCCATATTCTGGTCGTATTACTCTATGTGCTCGTCCTTTCCCGTCTAGCTCTGTCTGCTCTTAATATCCGTCTGTCTTTGGTCTGATCTATCGTATGTCTATCCGTCTGACTCTCTCTGTTTATCCGTCTGTCTCTCTGTCTATCCATCTGTCTGTCCGTCTCTCTGTATATCCGTCTGTCTGTCTGTCTACTGTCTGTCTGTCTATCTGTCTGTCTCTTCCATCGGTCTGTCTGTCTGTCTGTCTATCTTTCTGTCTTTCTATCTATCTATCTATCATCTATCAGTCTGTCTGTCTGTCTCTCTGTCTATCCGTCTGTCTTTCTCTCTGTCTGTCTTTTTGTATGTCTGCCTGCCTGTCTGTCTGTCCATTTGTCCACTAGTCTGTCTGTCCGCCCGTCTACTTGTCCGTCCATCTGTCTGATAATTCATCTCTCTGCTGTCATTCTCTCAGTTCTCATCAGATGTGATCAGGTCTTCCGATAAGCGAGTCTGTAGTGTCTGTCACACATGTGTTCATCTCATTCAGAGGGTTTTGGTGAAGGGACGGATGCCTGTTGTTTTTTTATTGTAGCTCACCCCGAATCTTGCTTCAGGTAAAACACACACACTCACACACACACACACACTGTCACAACACACTCACTCTTTCTCTCTCTTTCTAAATGCACACTCTCTGTCTCTCACACACGTGTTTGTTTCACTATTAGTGAAGACATTGCATATACCTCCATAACTTCCATTGTTTTTATATCAGGTTAGTGATATTTTTATGGCCTAACCCAACTCCTAAACGTACCCATCACAGAAGCCGGTGCAAAACACAAGATTTAAATGAAAACATTAGATTTAAATAAAATCGATTTTGGCTGAGTTTAAAAGGCTTTTTAACTAGTAAGAACCAGTCAAATGTCTCTGGTCGTGTCCTGATTGTTTCAGATGCAGTCGCTGTCGTCGCACTCTGCTGCCGATCTCTTTCACAGTGGACAGTGAGACGGGTTCACTGCAGTGCAGTTATCCCTGCAAACCTGCTTCTGAACATGACCGGACCGCAGATCACTCACAGAACGACACCAGTGAGACGGATGGAGACAGGAGAGAGACCGATGGAGACGTGGTGAATGATGGACGTCTCTCCACCTCATCAGAGACTGATCTACAAGAACCTCCCAAACCTGCTCCCAGAAAGAGGGCGGAGCCTCAGGAACCTCCTCGCCTCGCCCCCAGATCACCGGATCATCGCCCTGACAACAGTTAGAATCTTCATCCCTGTGTTACTATATTACACTTACTATTGTTACAGTGTAAACATCATCAAACAGACAGTTTAAGCTCTACATTCTGATTGGATGAGCCAAAACTACTTACACATTTAGAGTAGCTGTTCAGTGATAATTAATGATTAATGCATTTATTTGTTGTCAATAATTTTGTCGTCACGTTTACTAATGATTAGCCGAGTTTGTTGTTTTATTGTTTTTTGTTGAGTGTTATTTGTGAGCATCCATGTGAATAGGACAGAAAACATGAAATACATAATATTGAATAAGTTAAAACTATATAAAGGAATATATGCATAGAAGCATTTTTGGGTTGAAAGAGTTCACACTTACTAAAACAACCATCTTATTTAATTTATCTGTATATATCATTATTACCATTGTCTCGTGTGTTTTTCTCGTTCGGGTCTCAGTCTCGTCTCAGAGCGCCGTTCGTAAGGAACATCCCTGGATGAAGCTGGTTGATCCGGGTCCCTGGTTTCGTCTTCCTCCAGCTCCAGCTCCATCCGTTCATTCACACCGCCAGGCCTCAACCTTTAACCCCTTCCTGGAGGAAGATAAGGACAAGTCCGATGATGAAGAGGTACTGAATGAAGGAAGTTTCTGAAGAACTGACACAAACCAGCACTGGTTCTTCACTAGATGAAGCTGGTTATATTTAGTCTCCTCTAGTTTAGACGAGTCATGTGATCTCCAGGCTGGGAATAGAGTTGCTGCTGTTAGCAGGTTAGCAGAACCGTCAGTATCAGGTCAGTCAGTATCAGTGAGAAACACACTGTCTGTGACTCATTTCAATAAATGATCAGCTATAAACAATAAAGAAAGGGAAGGTCAAGAACCTCAAACTTCACCTAATTCATTGTCCAGTTATCATGAGATCAGATCCGAGTCTAGACCTTCAGAGACCAGACTAGACCTGAGTCCCAAATTCAGACCTAGAACCAGGATCTCCACTTTAATGAACTGAAATAGAGAACACGGTGCAGCTTTATTTCCCCTTTCAGAGTCATGTGATTTCTCTCTAATGTTAAACCTGTGGTTGAGGCGATTATCACTTTTATCTAGTTAGTTGATGTGTGTGAGCTTCAGTCAGTCAGAGAACCAGACAAACAGACATCTGACGCTCAGACTGAAGAGTCAGCTTGTGGTTGTGGGTTGTTATTTTTCTCTTTGCAGTCTCACAGGACTATTGAGTTGTTGTGTTGTGATTGCTGTGTAGTGGTTGTGTGTGTGTGTGTGTGTTTTAACAGTTTTCAGACTGTCTCTCTGTTTTTCTCTTTGTCAAGACAAACCCTTTCAGTTGCGAAACTTCATTTGCACACAAACCCCAAACCTCATCCTCCGTTCCCAGCATGCACCAGGCTGCAGCTCCTGTTCATGGTTTCAAGAGGAAGGTGAGACACAAACTGTCTTTTTGTGCTGCTGGAGTGAACAATACTTCATATTAATGGTAGGAGAGCTTCATTTATAGTACAAGACAGTCTTAGAGAAATAAGAAAAATATTTTAATTGTATTATTATTATTATTATTAATACTTTGGTCAAATTCATCATTTCTTTCAGGATTCAGTTAACATGCATCTGTTTCTCTGTATAATCATATTTAAAAACATGTTGTGATTTCAATGATTGAAAAGAGCTTTGCGATGGACTCTTTGCAGCAACTGCTGCAGTTTAACTCAGCTTTTAGATGTAAACTAATCTGAAATGTGTCTTAAGTGATTTTGATATTGACACACATTAATAAAGCACAGGATCACGAACACAACATTACCTTCTGCTCCATGAGGTTTGAGTTTGAATCTGCTTCTCTCTTTCAGATGTGTGAGTCTCTGTACTGATTGATTGATTGATTTATTGTGTGTTCAGGTGATCACACACACACGCGTGTCAGAGAAGCAGGTGTGTGAGGAGCAGAAGAAGCTGGAGGAGCGTCTGCTGGAGCTGGAGAAGAGAGGAGTGCAGCTGGAGAGAGAGATGAGGAGATGCATCAGCGGTGAGAAACAACAGACACGCTAATGCTAACAGACAAACATACAGTAACAGTTACTGTAGAGGAGAGGAGTGCAGCTGGAGAGAGATGAGGTGCACGGATAGTGAGAAACACCTGAACCTCCTCACATAACAACAGACTAATGCTAACAGACACAAAAGAGCCTGGCTAGCAGATGTGCTATGTGTTAAAAAAGAGGCATGTTAACAGATGTGGTAAACAGACTACAGACACACTATCAAACCTGCTAACAGACGCAGTAAACAGACATGCTAGCAGATGAGCTAACAGACACACACGGTACAGAGTAATTTACAAAATGAGTTCATTCAAATATAAAAATGGCATATAAACTTTTTTTTTTGAATGCAACTTTTAAATCACTTACATTAATCCATTTGCCAGGCGAGTTCAAAATCACTAGATACTTGATGACCAGTGAACATCGACATGAACATGAATCCGAAAAACAATGGACAGTTCAATAGTGGATTTAAAAAGTGATTTATTAGTGCTTTATTTCTGATGTGACTCAAGTGATTAATAATCATCAGATCAGCAGGACTGAAGCTTGTTTGTTTAGAATCAGAGGCGTAGTTTGTGTAGTTATGATGTGCGTGTGCGTGCGTGCGTGTGTGTGTGTGCGTGTGCGTGCGCGCGCATATGTGTGTGTGTGTGTGTGTGTTTCAGAGAATCTTCTAGTCGACTGGTTCCTTCTGATTCATGAGAAGAGCATGTTGGTGCGCAGAGACACAGAGCTGGTGTATACGTGAGTAACACACACTATAAACACACAGATACATGTTGGGCAGAATAATCTGTGTGTAGTGTGACGTGTGTGTGTGTGTGTGTGTGTGTTTTCAGGGTGAAGCAGCAGCGTCTGGAGGATCAACAGGTTGATGTGGACTCTGAGATCAGACGCCTCTTCAACAAGCCAGGTGAGCAGAAACTAAATAAATCAAGTTTATACATGTGAATATGTTTGTGTGGTTTAATAGTGATTAGTGTGAATTCTGCTTTAATCTGGTATGAACTGATCTGAGGATGACGTGTCAGTAGTTTGTAGTTGATTGTGAATGTGTGTGTGACACTCAGAGCAGGACTGGAGCTCAGACGACAGACAACAGGAGCATCAGCTGATGTCACGCCTGCTGTCCATCATCCAGCAGAGGAATGACATCATCAGCAGCCTGGATCAGGACAGGAAGAGGTCAGAGGTCACCTGATCAGCAGTGTGAGCAGTGTCACGTGATAATCGTGTGTTATTGATGGATGTGTTTGTGATCTTCATCAGGGAGGAGGAGGAGGACGAGATGCTGACGGCTGTGATCCAGAGGATGGGTGAGAAACACCTTCAGTTCAGTTCATCAGAGACAGTGTTGCTTATCGTTTTTACTGCTTTAACACTGTGTCTCTCTCTCCAGAGCTCCTGACACAGCCGGACAAACAGCCGGACAAATGCAGCAGGTTTAAACCTCTTCAGATGTTCAAGAAATCCAGCCGTAAGACTGAAAACACCAGCAGAAGATAGAAGAAAAACAGCTGAAGAACAGAAAGAGACTTAATATGCTTATTCAGAGAAATGTACAGTAACGGTAAAAACACCCTTCAGGACAAACTGAACTGTTTCTACCCCTTCTGTTTATTTTTACACTTGTATATCTGTATTTTTAATTATTTTTATAATTATTATTATATGACACACTTTTATAATTAACCAGGAAAGTTTCTTCTTTTTAAAACTAGGATATTTGTGCGAGAGGATTTGGAAAATGTTCCATTAACGTTTCCTCAACATATAGGTTCTGTGAACGTCTCTGCTACTCAAGCCAATTTATATTTATTTGAAATAAAAATTCATAATTTCATGTACTTCTTTCCTTGAAATTATTCAGTTTTGTGAGGGTTTTATGGCTAACTGGGGAAACAGCTGTAACATAAGAGTTCATCATCAGACACTAAAACTATCCAAACTTTTTTTGGGGTGGTTCTACATGATTATATTTCTGCATGATTATTAGCCCAGTAAATGATAATATTATAATTATTATTTAATTGTGCTAAATAAATGTTCAAATGGCAGACCTACTTACTTCACGTTTAACAGCTTCTAAAACTAAAAATGACATGCATAGACTTGAATTTTCAGTCAGGCTCTTTATTTTTTTTGGAGTAAAACAGCCAAGCAAGTTTTTGGGAAATGTGGTTTTCGATCGCTAGAGACTGTTGGGTGTTTGAGGGCATTTTTACACGTCCTGTTCAAGCCTGTCAGTGCTTGTTTTCATCGTGGCCTTTATTCTCCTCAGCAAGATTTAATCGTCATTTAAAAAGGACATCGTCGCAATCTCTGTCTGAGTGCAGATTAATCGAGACAGCGGCTCTGGACAACAAATGTTTCTCCCCCCCAGCAAAAAAATACAGCAGATTTTGAATTAGAATATATAGACACTAAATCTAGTTTTCCATGCAAATACAGATGTATATCACACCCCCCCGCCCCCCCCCCCCCCCCATTGTCTTTGGTGTAGAATATAAAAAAACATTCACAAGCGCATTCTATTTACAAAGTGAAATAAGCGTTATAAAATTTTTGCTAAGCATAAATTTAGTTAGGAATAATAATAATATGGTTGCATAGTTTACAAATATGTAACTATGAATTTATAAAATTAGAAAAAAAGCCCACCCTTCTATAGCTGGCTAATGCATTAGCTAACATTATCAAATGAGATTATATTGTAAAGTATTACCGTTAATACTGTTAGAAATTCAACAACCATATAAAGTCTTACTTTTTAGAGTACAAAAAACAAAATGCATTACAGCTCTGGGTTTCTGTAAGAACTGAAAGTGTTTATTATATGTAATCTATATAGAAAGTGTTTATTGTATTTAAACTGGGTTTTATAAAGGCACACTTTGCTGTATTTAAAACTCGTCTCTAGAGAGTATAAAGATATATGTTTTCATAAAGTGATGAATGTCTGTAGAGGAGCGGTTGTGTGAAAAGGCCTTATATGGCAATGATCTCGAGATATAAACGGTGTTCATCCGCTTCCTTATCTACATCAGAAGAATTTAAGAACAACTTTACGCTCATATAATCTTAAGAATCTGGCAAAGTTTACACTCAAACCAACGATTCTATACAATTAAATTAGTCCATGTGCATGTTTACAAAAGTTTACACACACATTCTCTTTCTGATCATTCTGATCATGTGATTTCAGCAACCACAGTGTGTTTACGTGCCTATATAAAGACCAGCAGAAAGATGGCATTTGTTATTTGGACTTCAGAAGAAGGACAGAATGACTTACAAAGAGAGACGTCAGCTATCAGGTTTGACTTCATTGCTGATTATGAACCATTTAATCAGTTTGTTTTGAATTCCTCTCATTTTTTTAAATGAATCAGAATGACTTCATTTGCCATGAAGTTAGCCTCAAATGTAAAAAAATATGTGCTAATATCCACCAACTTGCTACATTCTGCAACAATGCTTTTTCATCTAGCATCTGCAAAACTCAGAAATAAATCAATGTGCCTTAATATGTACAAATAGTGTTTGTGAAAACAAATGTTCTCTTTTATGTTAATGCATCATGATTTGTGCATGTGTCACATTTCATAAGCTGTTGATGAAACTAATGTAGAAAAGGTTTATTTGCCTGTTGATAATTGATGCTTCTTTAACTTTGACAAAAATGAACATTTATTTCAAGGTGCTGCCAAAATGTAAAATTGTAATAGAACTGTAAAGGTAAAGATGAAAATTTTAAAGGCATCCAATGAAAAACAAAAAGAGAAGAGATTAGAGGGAATATTATACATATTTTCAAATCCTCTATGTTGTCTCACTGTATTTACTACTTCATTTTAGGTCACACATCAATAATGGAACCAAATGCACATTTAAACTTGATTTTACTGGGGACAGCACAAGCTGGAAAGAGTGCGTCAGGAAACACAATACTGGGACGACAAGCTTTTGTGACAAATGAAAGCCCCTTTTCAGTCACACAAGATGTTGCTGTTGTATCCGGGACTATCTTTGGGATTCCAGTCACTGTTTATGACACACCAGGATTATATGAGACTCAGATCAACGAGAATCAGATGCTGCTCCAATATAGTATAGAGTATTTTCCAGAAATGTGAATCTGGTGCTTGTGTGTTGCTGCTGGTCATCAAAGCCGACAGATTCACTGCAGAAGTGTGTGTGTGTGTGTGTGTGTGTGATTAAAATGTGAAAGATGCTAATATACTAACATTTAAATGACTACTTGCATCTCTTTTGTGTTTAATACAGCATCAGAATGAGGGATGCAAGTTACACATTCACTCTTGATCTTTAGGTCACTGGTTATTTTTCCAGAAGGATTGTTCTTCTGGGTAAAACTGGTGTTGGGAAAAGTGCAGCTGGAAACACAATACTGGGACAGAAAGAGTTCAGATCTGCGAGGAGAATGATTGCAGTAACCCATGAATGTTCAGTGAAACACGGCATTGTTTCAGACAGATCTGTGTCTATAGTTGATACTCCTGGATTCACTGACACATTGATGGAACCTGAAGAGTTAGCGAGGAGTGTTTATTTATCCAAAGACTATATAAACCAGCTCTGTGTCTCTAGATCAGGGGTGTCAAACTCAATTCCTGGAGGGCCGGAGCCCTGCAGAGTTTAGTTCCAACCCTTAGTTTTCAAATAAGCCTTAAGAACTTGATTAGTTGGATCATGTGTGTTTAATTAGGGTTGAATCTAAACTCTGCAGAGCTCCGGCCCTCCAGGAACTGAGGTTGACACCCGTGCTATAGACCTATCGAAGGAAGCCCCACCTTCTGAATAAAAGAGCCAATCACTAATCAGTAAAGTCATCGTGTCACTGCAGCTAGAAACAGGCCCTGTCCCAAACGACACTTCATGTGCACATGCGGTCTTGACACACTTACAAGGGCAGCCGCGTGCGCATGTCTGTTAAGTCCACGAGACCGTGAGTGTCCCATTCATCATTTTAGCTATTAACCCCGATGCGCACTTCTTTTTTTTTTTTTTTTTTTTTTTGTTGTTTTTTTTTTTTTTTTTTCTTTCCTCTTTTTTTTTTTTTTTTTTTCCTTTTTTTTTTTTTTTTTTTTCTTTTTTTTTTCTTTTTTTGTTTTTTTTTTTTTTTTTTCTTTTTTTTTTTTTTTTTTTTTTTTTTTTTGTTTTGTTATTGCCGAGGCCCGCATCGGGGCGAGCTCCGCAGCAAACTTCTACCCAACAGTCAAAGCGCCATTACGTCACGAAAGTGTGGACTCGGAGGAAGACCACAAGGGTTTAGGGTGCCATTTGGGACAGGCCCTAATCCCTTCAAAGGCTTTTCCCTCCGGAGTGAGAGCTTCGAAGGGATGAAGGGTGTAGGGGTCCAAAAAAAACTATTTTTTTTGGAAAGCACTTCTGCGTCATCTTAACGAGACAATCAAGGAGGCGCCTTCGTCACACATTTTGTACGCTGTTGACCCCCAGCCATCTTTTACATTAAATATAATGTATATTTAAATATGTAATATAATGTAATGTAATATGCATCTGTAATGTATATTGTGTCTATGTATTTGAAACATTTGAATGGACTGATAAAGTACAATGTCGTTTTGACCATAATAATGTACCAAATCTAGCTCGTATAAATATTACAGTAGTATAGAAAAATACTATACATACATTTATAGGTGAAGTCGAACTCTGACGTCAAACAACTTCCCTGTGCAAAGGATCATGGGAGAGCCTGAAGTGTCCATCAGTTGTACCCTTCAAAATCCTTCATTCCAAAGGGCCCTTTGAAGGGGCCAGTTTTGAGCACTTCGGTTTGGAACGACCCTTCAATATGGTGGCCATGATTGTTTTCACTCCAAAATGCCCTTCGGAGGGTGATATATGTCATGTTTTGGAAAACGCACAGAGTGCCCCACCATTTTTTCATGGAGGCAACGGGCATTAGTTAGGCTTAGATGGGTGGATTTTATAAAATCAATTATATGAATAAGGCTAAGAAAATATTCTTAAACAACGAAGGACTAGAGGAATGAGTAAACAATCCTAAACCAACAGTGTGAACTAAATCAAGCCTGCACATTATTGTGTATCTTTCACAATTATTTGACAGCTATGTTATAATAGTGTCACGGTTTGTTTCGCTTTGAGTTTCTGTTTTCCTTATTTGGTCTTTCCAGTTCCTTTTCCCATTATTAGTTTCACCTGTTCCTTGTTAGTTATCCCCATCACCTGTCTGCCTCTCGTTATCTGCCCTATTTAGTTCTATTCCGTTCTGTTCTCCCTTGTTTGGAATTGTTTGTCAACTCTTTGTGCTATGTGTGATTCCCTGAAAAAAAGAATTAAACTCCTTTTTTGTTTTGTACTCCTGGTCTCCTCGTTCCTTGCTCCTCACAGTAGCAACCCGTGACAAATAGGATGTAGTGTGCCTCACTTGGTTAAAGTCTATCCTAAATACATAAATAAATATATTATTTGATGGTCACATAATTGTTTTTTTTGTAGGCTATCATCTGAACTTAAAATAATTGAAATTCAAGCCTACATTAATAAAAAAGGAGAATAAATGATCTTGCATTATCACCAAAACGAAAGAATCATATAAAGTGTGCTGAGTCAAGGGAAAGTATGGTGAAGACGCAGGGACAGTGAAAAGAAAAAATCTTACACTAAAAAGAAAGAAACAATGTATTATTGTAAGAAATATTGAAAATACAATGACAATAACATTACAAGGCTGGCCTCCAGTGGTTGCATAGGGAAGTTCAGAGAATATCACGCAGAATCAGTACAGTTGTTTACTATTGTACTGCATGAAAACCAACCAAATGTGACACCTCTGCTGGAGAAAAGTTATTAACTATCACAAATATGTGCAATTAAATTTTACATTTGGTTAAGAGCACTGATAAACCATCTGTGTTAACATGAATGAAATACTTTCATGTTATATGTTGATTGCAAACAAAATAATTCATGAGAAAAACAGCTACTTTTTCAATGGGCTGTCAGTGGAGAGGGAGTCAACATAAGCTCATGATGTAGCAGAAACTGAGTGAAAGCTTGTTTACGACTGTGGTTTGTAGAGGTAACACTCATGTTTACAGTTTAGAGAAAGAACGAAAAGAAGAAAGAAAGAAAGAAGAAAAAATTTGACCAGTGACAAATTAATGTCTAGAATAATCTGTAATTATTCTCTCAGATCTCACATAAACCAGCAGTGTGCAGTAAGGGTGAATAGTCTAGGCTTTTATTGAAAAAAAAAACTAAAAGACATTCGGTGAACAAATGAACCTAACCATAGAACAGTCGAGATACAGCATGTTTACGATTCACTGTTAAAAAACATAATTCAACAACATAAACAAATCAACATCCCTGACACATCAGAATGTACATGTAAAGGTTGGTTAAATTAATGGCCTGAAACGCAACAAGCTGTGCATGATTTCATCACATGAAATTTACCTTAATAAAATAAAATAAAATAAAAATAACAACAATAATATTACAGACTACACTGTAAAAAAAATGTTCACTCAACTTTTTGAGTTATCTTTTTTTGTACTGGCTAAGTCAAGTTGTATTTACTTAGAATATGAAGTTATTTGAATATATAAAGTTTTTGGCTACTATTACCATGTTGCATCACAATGTAAACATTAAGCTAAAATTAACCAACCATAAATATCTTTGATTTTCTGGGAGGATGCACTGGTGATATTGCTTAATGCTTTAAAAGAAAGTATTGTGATTATAAATCATTGTTATATTAACCTAAGAAAAATTATTAGAGTATTATTATATTCTTATTATTAATTCTAAAACAAATCAGCAAATCACTCTAATAATAGTAATTAAATATCTACATCAGCATTACATTTGTTGATCTTTGGATGATGGATCAACTTTAAAAGTCAGTTTCACCTATTATCATTGGCAGATTTGCTTCTTTAAAATTGTCAGAAAAAGTTTGTACATTTCGTACATTAATTTTGAAATATTGCCACCACAGACTGAAATCCAGAGTAAATCTAACTCACTTGCATTCATTTATTAGTTGCTGAGCTTCTTCAGTTTTAGTTTGGCCTTTGTCTTTGAGATCATTATTCAAGTCACGCTTCTCATCAGACCTATCTCCTGGCATGCATGTCAGTCTCACCTTGCTTACAAGGTCAATAATTCGACAGGATAATGAATAAATCATTTCAGCTGCAGTAATAAAATGCCTAAAGAATTTCTCATATACAAATTCTTTCACATTCTTCCATGCTCTCTGAGTCCAGCTTTCCTTTGCTCCCAGCACAGGTTCAGTATGTAGATCATCTCTCGGTCTCCTCTCTTCTCTCTCTCTCTGTCTCTCTTCTTCCTCTCGTCTGAATCTCTGAGCATCTTCAAGCATTTGATTACTGTAGTGTCCTCCTCCGTTCTGCTCGATCATTGTGTCAATCTTCTGCAGTAGGTCTGTCACCTGTCTTCTGTTTCTCATGTCTTTATTGTTCATGATGTGGTATCTTCCTCCACACTGCTGAACAAAACTGCTAAGAGTTTTATTCTCTCTGATGAGATCTTCCACACTCTTTCCCGCTAACTGATCGCTGTGGGTGAATACAGGGATTATGTACTTTGCTACTTCTTCTCCGTAAATGATTTCAGTATGTTTAATGTGATTTTCATCTTCCTGTTTGATTTTTCCTGTGAGTGACACCACATACAGGAAGGCATGAGGCCCTGGACTGCAGAGGGCAACACTATTTGCCATTTCTTTGGCTAAATCTTCAGGTTTTGAAGCTAGATCTGAAAATCCAGGAGTATCAACAATGGACACTTCTCTCCCTAAAACACCTGATGTATGCATTTCACAATGTTTTGTTACTGAGCTTAAACTGAGCTCAGATTTAAACAGATTTTGTCTCAGTATGGTGTTCCCTGTTGCACTCTTTCCAGAGCCGGACTTCCCCAGAAGAAGTAACCTCCTCTTACTGGTGCTGGATTCATGCTCAGCTGGTGACTTTCTCTGTAGAAAAGTGTCTATCTCTGGAGCTGTTGAACATTGAAAAAGAAGAAATAAAATTACATAAAACATTTTTTTTATAATAATAATAAATATTCAAATTGAATAGCTTTTGCTCTCTCATATTATAAATAAAATAATTTCACTAACAATATTGTGTGCCTAAAGGGATGAAAATGTCTATAATAATACGTAATTATAAGTAATTATACTGAGCAATTATTTTAAGTAACTCAATACAATAATAGAAAAACACAATTGCATGAAAGCTTTAAGGCATTGCCATGTTTAATACTGACCTTAACACTACTTACATCTCAGAGGTTGAACATTTCTAATGGCTTTAATCAGTTTTTTCACTTCATGATGTTCAGGATGTTGTGTGACATTATTAAAGACAAAGTATCTGTTGTCAAATTTCTGAACAACTTTTTTCAGATCCTCTGATTCTTCTATTAAATCCTCTATGGTGAGCCCTTCTCTCTCCAGCTCATCTCCTCCAGTGAATATGATCCAGGTGTTCTTTACGAGCCCGACCGTCAAATAATCTTCAATAATCTCAACGGTTCTTTTCTCTTCTATAGTGAATCTTGTAGGTCTGATCACCAGCAGAATCACAAGCGGGTCTGGCGTACATAACTCTGGAAGCCCCTGATATCTTAACATCTTTTCAGGGCTCAGTTCATTGTCAGGGTCAAATAATCCTGGTGTGTCATAAATTGTAAGATTCGCTCCATCTATGTTGATGCTTTCATATTTAACTTCTTGTGTTACAGTTTTAAAGCTTAACTTTGAAAGGAAAGCTTTTCTTCCCAAGATGGTGTTTCCAGTAGCACTTTTCCCATTTCCTGTTTTTCCCAGTAAGACAACACGATAATGCCGAGCAGAGGATGACTTCTCTTCAGCCCCATCCATAGCTGCCCTCTTTTAAAATGATCTACAGATGTGGGTGGAAGTACATAACATTCAATCAGTTATGTAAAACTAATTCAGCAATTTTAAAATATTCTTGCAAATATAAATTTAATCAAACTATTACCAGTGTTGGGGGTAATATGTTACAAGTAACGCAAGTTACGTAATCAGATTACTTTTTTCAAGTAACTAGTAAAGTAACGCATTACTTTTTTTCAAAATTTTTTTTCCCACATTTTTTTTTTCAATGTATTGACTGACAGCTCTCCTGTCCCCATGTTGAGAAATCAGAAGATGTTACTGTAGTTCTAAAATAAATATGAATATGCATTAATTCATCTCACTCACAAAAAAACAGATTCAGTATTCCTCAAAATGAATAAAAATAATGCAACTCAGAATATGACGCAAACCTGCAATAATTAAATGTTAAACAACACAAATATCCTTTATGTATTTAATCCCATTCTATTAACCAATGTCTTTGCTTCTGAGCTTCGATGATCCAGTTCAACCGTACTAATAAGCAAAAATTACTCTAGACAAACATTTGTGTGTCTTTGTTTATTCTGAAGTGTGTTGAATTTCTTCTTCTGCATTCTACTGTACGGATGTAAATTTACATTTCCTTCAGCCTGAGCCTGAGCCATTCATTTCACTTTTGGTGTGAAAAGGCTTTTATATTTGCCAAAAATAGAACTTTTTTATTTTAAAAACAAACAAGCAAGCCCTGTCCAGATTTAAAAAGTAACGCAAAAGTAACGTAACGCATTACTTTCCATAAAAAGTAACTAAGTAACGTAATTAGTTACTTTTTTATGGAGTAACGCAATATTGTACTATTACTAGTATATTTTTGACAAAATATATTAATCAGCGCTGCTGAAAGCATTTACAATGGGTTGGGGCTCAATGATAATTGATTATATACAGTGCAGTTAGCACCTCTCACTAAAAGTCTTACTATTAAAAGTGGCACGATGCTTGCAAAATGCAGTAAGTAGTAGGCTAGTACTCCATTCAAAACATATCCAAAATAGGCTTTGTTTAGAAGCATCTTCTTTCCGATCACATGCAGGAGGAGGTGCATAGAAACATTTTTGAGTTTCATAATGAAAAGCACGGTGCCATTTTGTCTCTGCCATGTTACAGCAAGGATTAAATAAATAACAGATGTATCATTTGTGTGTCTATAGCAAAAATATATGCTGCTGGATAACAAATTGCATTGTGTATGTTGATACTGCCATTTCATGAAAATAAATACAAGATTCATAAAAAAACCACTCTTCAACCTGTAGTCGCTCGGTCAGTGGATTTTTCATGTTGTTAACTGAAAGGCCACAAATTTCTCCAAAATCGACATATTCTGATATGGTAATAATTTCCCCCAATATTCAGATGAAATGAGTTGTTTTAGATCTTGTAGTGGTCTGTGGAAAGCTGCTAGGCCTACTGGTTTTTTTCCATCCAAGAAAGCGTAATTTAGCGCAGTATAGGCTACATGATCAAACTTACCCTAAATAACGTGCAGATTATTGCGCATAGGTCTCTTAATGCATTAGTTTACCAAAACCTGGCGTATTCTGCAGACGTATTTCCCCTCATTAGAATCGCTTTCACGAGTCTCCTGCTTGTTATCACTTTTCTCTCATATCTGTGTCACCGGATGCTGTAACAGGGTTTTCAGCCGGAGAGGCGGTCTTTATTTGCACTGTACTGAGTAGATGTATACTCTGTTTACTGTATAGAGTAGTATTTTTTTTTATGGATGCGACAGAGGACATAAGATTGTTGTTGTTATTCGTTATATGAATAGCCTACATAACAAAATGACACTGCGAAATCTGACATCTCTGTGAGTCAGCATTGTCCCGTCACGATCTGCTCGCTCGAGGCCGAAAGATTCGCCGTTAACTAAACCTGAACATAATTCTGTTATTTACCAGTTTAAATCGTCTTTTAGAGTGTTGTATGTTATCTTGAAAATGCTGTTGAAACATGGAAGGGCATTTTTTAACAATAATTTAGCTGATATCAGCACATGAAGTAGCCTATTGCATTCTGCCGTAGAACAGACAGACAGTAGGCCTTGAGTTTCTAAAACATAAGTGAATGCTTTAAAGCTTTTCCTGCAGTGATTTGGGCTGTGTTTTCAAACGTTTTCCCTTTTTTAGATTCTGATGATGTTCAGACGAGGAAAAGAAGTGGTAGTTTTGATTTTAAACATCCAAATAGTAAGTATATGGCACAACACAAAGTGTAATAAACAACAGCTGGTCATCTGAATTAATTTATTTCAGAAAAATCATTTTAAAAAAGTGAACTTTTTTGAAAAATCTGACCAGAAATCAGTGCAAATATCAGCTTTTTTTTTTTCTTACACAATTTGTGTAGTGTCTATGAGAAGGATGGTGCTTGTAGGAAAGACTGGAGCTGGTAAAAGTTCTTCGGGAAACACCATCCTGGGCAGAAAAGCTTTCAGAGCCACCCAAAGTGCTTCATCTGTTACTAAAGAGTGCTGGAAAGAGACTGGAGAGGTGGCTGACCGTCAGCTGATGCTAGTGGATTGTCCAGGGATCTTTGATACGTCCCTCTCAGAGAAAGAACTCATAAAGGAGATGAGTAAATGTATAAACATGACAGCACCTGGACCTCACGCCATCATCCTGGTCATTAAGCCTGGACCATTCACAAAAGAAGAGAAGCTCTCTGTGGAGAAGATCAGAGCCATATTTGGAGAAGCAGCAGATAAACACACGATCATCCTCTTCACTCACGGTGATAAACTCTCAGAAAGCATTGAGAAGACACTGAATGAAGCGCAAGATGATTTGAAACAGCTCATAAAATTATGCGGTGGACGGTATCATGTGTTCGACAACACAAAAGTGCATGATCGCAAACAGGTTTTGGAGTTCCTAGATAAGGTTGATAACATGTTGCTCATGAATGAGGATAAATATTACACCAGTGCTATGTTTCAGCGTGTGGAAGAAATGCTGAAGGACAAGGAGGAAGAGCTTAGAAAACAATACAGTCAGATGATACAGCAATTAACAGCCACGTTTAATGAAGAAAAGACCAAACTGGAGGAGACCATTAAACAACTGAAAGAATCTGGGCAGGAAAAAGACCAGAAAATAAAAGAGTTGGAGGAGCAACTGAAAAAGGAGGACACACATTTGAATGAGTTTTTGCGTTTTTATGAGCAGAAATGCAGAGCTGCGAGACAGGAGGTGGAAGAGACACAAGTTAAAGAAAACATCCCAGAGCTCAGAAGACAACTACAAAAGCTTCGTGTCTGAGATATTAGTGAGAGTTCACTGACTGCCAGTAATCTTCAGTATTATTCTTTTTCTCTAGTATAAAATCATACGTATGATATTTGCTATACATTTTAGTATACCAATTTTCATTACAGCAAGCATTAATTTATCCATTGGGTTCTCTCATATTTGGATGTAGCCCTGGTTATGCATGGCGTCAGTAGTTCTTTAACTTGTTTACCCGTTATTATAAACTAGTAACTGACTTAATCTTCTGTGAAATGTTTAGTTTGAAAAGTGTGCTGGTTCTGTATTTCTGAATAAAATGTCAAATCATGTGGCATTTTATGTAATACAAGGACTTTCACATTTTATGTGTCTTGTAATGTAATACTTTCTGGGGCCTCTCTCTTTGTGTGTGTTTGTGTATACAGTTACTGAAATACAGACTTTGGTGACTGCAGCTTAAGGCCTATTCACACCACTTTTGATGCAACTAAATAAGATTAAAGAATAAAATATTGCAGCAGTGCATAGTAAAACTAAGAAACATAGTAACTCTGTCATTCTTAAATGAAACCAATATCGACAGAAAGACAGCAGAGGTTCATTATGGGAATGGCAAACAATACTTCACAATAAAACACTATAATAACAATGCTTATATTGTTCTACCTGATGAACAGGAGTGGAGATTGGCTAAAGCTTGATTTTGTAGTGGAATGATGAGCTTCTCTGCTGGTGAACTGGTGTAAATGCAGATGTGACAATAGAACTATTGTATTAATTAAAAAGAAGAGTTTTTTAGCTTCTGTAATTAATAAATGTAAATTTTTCTGATGTTGGTGCAATTTGTGGTGGTGTTCTTGGTACAGTTGTTGGTGAGACTGTTGGCACAGCATTTCATGTTTTTAATGATTAACGTGAGACAAATTCTCATGGCTACTGGTCTAAGAGTCTAAACATGGTCCAAACATCAATTGGGAAAAGGGCCCAGAGGAATAAGTAAAATCATCTTCTTTATTACACGGCTCTGTGGAATACTTGATTCTGATTGGTCAATCGCGCCATCCAGCGGTATGTTATCAGAATCAGAATCAGAATGAGCTTTATTGCCAGGTATGTTTACACATACGAGGAATTTGTTTTCATGACAGAAGCTCCACAGTGTAACAGATGACCCAGGTGACTGCACAAACACAGATAATAAAAATAAAAATAGAACAAGTAAATAAGGATTAAAAATATATAAATTGACAATTGTGTTTGCAGGTATATTACAATAGACAGTTTGTATGTACAGGTATATTATGTGTAAATTGAAATGTAGACTGAGTGTGTGCGTTAGATAAATAAGTGTATGAGTGAATAAATAGTGTGTGTTCCACAGTTATTGTCAAGTGTTCATGTGATGGATTGCCTGAGGGAAGAAACTGCTCCTGTGCATGGCTGTTCTGGTGCTCAGTGCTCTGTTGCGTCGACCAGATGGCAACAGTTCAAGAGGGAGTGTGCTGGATGTGAGGGTTCCATAGTGATTCTGCCAGCCCTTTTGCTCACTCTGGATAAGTACATTTCTTGGAGAGTGGGGAGGGTTGTACAAGTGATTCGCTCAGCAGTCCGGACTATTCTCTGCAATCTTCTAACTTCAGTTTTGTTAGCTGAGCTGAACCAGACAGTTATAGTAGTGCAGAGGACGGATTCAATGATGGTTGAGTAGAACTGTTTCAGTAGCTCTTGTGGCAGGTTGAACTTCCTCGACTGGCGAAGGAAGTACAACCTCTGCTGGTCCTTTTTAACAGTGGAGTCAATGTGAATGTCCCACTTCAAGTCCTGAGAGATATTGGTGCCCGAATTATTCCCAGATAACAACACGCCAATTGAATAACACACCGCTCCTGACCGGGTACTACGAGTTCACATCTGACTGGGTACTACTTATATGCTTAAACTAGTCCACTCCCGCTATCGTGTGACTGTCTTGGCCGGCAATCTTGTGACTGAAAACACTTACCACACGTTACAATGAATACTCGGAATTATTTCAAACATATGGTAAAACCAAATCTTTTTAGCCGTGTAATAAGCGGGATAATGTACATCCAGCCGGTTGTTATCTCAGAATAAACCACTTCAGGCTGATACAAGACCTGATCCTGATCACACTGTCTGATTTATTCTGAGATAACAACCAGCTGGATGTACATTATCCCTTACTTAATCAATGATTCTATCATGGCCAGTGTTGCCAATTTAGCTACTTTGTAGCTATATTTAGCGACTTCCCCGCCCCTTTTGAGAAAAAGTTTAGGGTTGACAAATATAGCAACTTCTTGGACAACCCTTATCTAAGTTCTCATCTTGCCCACTGATCTGCGTTCATCTTTATATAGATCAGTGAATTTGCCATTGTGATGCCATCTAGTGACATTTAGCTACCAGTTTTAGCTACTTTCAATTGAAAGCAGTTGGCAACACTGATCAGGGCCGTAAGCACCCATAGACACTGAGGAAGAAATAGTCAAGTCAAGTCACCTTTATTTGTATAGCGCTTTCAGCAATACAGATTTTGTCAAAGCAGCTTCACAGTGTCAAAATAAATTGAACTGGCCATATTGTCCCGCCAATATTTGATATTCTTGATGCTGCACGGCAGCATTCTGTTTGTTGTTAGGATGACAAAAACGTTTAAAAGTTACATTTTTAGGCTGCTCTGCCTCAGCGGTCTAACGACGCTCATCAATGTCAGAATGAGTGAGATGGCCAATCAAATCAAAGAAGACGGGGTTTTACTGTTCACAAAAGATGAGCGTGAATCACTTTAGTTTTAATGGTGAAAGGGTAGTAAGATTTAATTAGCTTCAACATTTAACATTTTGTTTATGATAGAATTCCTTTACGACCAACAGTAACATGCCCTGTGGATGCCACTATCAATCTTTTTGAATTGATAATATATAATTTATATTATTCATGTAATTCATAACTGAATGTGATGAGACAAGAAGCATTTTGCATTGTTGACATATTTAACTTATGAATAAGAGTGAATGTCATGTTTTAAAATTAAATATTATTTGCAAATAGTTTCAATTGATTAGCTACTCAACTACAATTGAAACTTCTTTTACTGTCAAGACTCCCAAAATTAAAAAATAATTAATAAAAATCAAGACTCCTAAAGTTCAAGACATGGTTAATTATTATATATTTTAAAAATCTTAAGAAAATGCTGGATCATGGGAAGTTTACTACAATAAAAAAAAAGCAATCCATATATGATCTGAATATTATTACATTGTCTAGCTTGCTTTAGCTGCTCCACATACTTTGACTTATGTGGAGTGATATAAACCATTCATATCTTATTGGTATCCTATGCTTATTCATTTTACATGTATCTATATACAACCACCAGGCTCTAGGTGAGGCAACACTACAAAAAGGAAGGCCACATACAGTGGTAAAGTTAACATAAACATTTAATCAGAAATCAATCTGATAATAATACAACAAATGTAAGTAAAGTATGTGGAAAGAAAACATGCATGGCTGAAGAGGAAAAGATGAACGGAACCGCAGTCCAACTCCTGAGGTTTTATCCCCAACACAATCACAGGTCAACACACCACATCTGTTCCTGATGCACGCTCTGCTGGAGACCAAACCACGGAACAACTCCACATAGTAGACAAATACAGAGACACCCAGGCTCGAAACAATTTTTACTGTGCGCTTCATTAATCTGTGCTGGTATCAGTGAGTATCAGTGAGTGAAAGAGCTTCTCCCAGTCACTTCTAAAACAAGAAAGAGTTTAATCTCTTCATGCTTATAAGATTTAAAAGATTTGAAGCAATTTTGAGATTTTATTCCTTTTTGCTTTTTTAAAATAAAATGTATGATTTTTCTGGTCAAAGGTCAGTCTAATTGTTTTATTTGCTATAGCATCTGTTAGACGAGTTAGCCTGCCAGTGAGCTTTACACTTTTTCACTATGTATCCAGTGACAGAAAACAATAAGACAAAATATTTACACTTAATAAAGTCATACATTTTCAGTATGGCACAAACCTGTTTCTCATACAATCGTTTACCTTTTCATAACAGTTTATAATGTGTTTAATTAATCTAGTTTTAATGTTTTGTAGAGTTTTCTCCGACGGAATTATATATCTTGTGATGCAAGAAATAAAATAAATGTGTATGGAATTATGAATTCATTGTGCATCTCAAGTAAATGTATCTTATTTCCATATTCTAGTGGTTGGCATCGATACTATGGCAATCACAAGAAGAGAATTTTTTTTTTGTCCTTTTATCGCTACTTCCAACAAACAGTAAAAAAAAAAATATATATCTCCCTTATGTTCGTTTTTTCGCGGGCACTTTTCACTACTGTAAATGGATTTACAGTAGTGAAGAAATACAGTAGTGCCCGTATATTTTCCCATAATCCTTTGCTGTTTACAGTAAAATACTGTATACAGTATATTTTACTGTACATATTAAAACGCTGTTCAAATTACAAAAATCGGTTACAGTGACGGGTTCTATATAGAACCCCAATTAACCTTTTTTTTTTCTAAGAGTGTATAATAATCTTTATACTGTATAGTTTTTACCTGATGAGCAGGTAGGTGCAATGAGACTGTGCTGAACCTGACTGTATAGTAGTGGAGTAATGAGGTCCTCTGCTGGCAAACTGATGTTAATACAGACATCACAGTTACTGCTTTATTATAAATATATATTAGATGGGAATTCAGCCTGTTTCCCATTGCATGATAAAAGAAAACTGCTAAAGATAACACCGCTAATGTGACACATATTTCATTAATCATCTCACAGACATATATCAGCTACTTTATGAAACCTGTAAATACAGAAAAGCACAGATACCAGTAAATGAATGAGTCTCAGCAGAGAATTTAAAATCATGTATAATGTGTACAGTTAGCCCGTCATAATATAAAATCCCAAAGACTTACTGTATATGAGCGTTCTTGTTTGATACTTACCCAATAAATGAATAGCTCTACGTGAAATACTGAATTGATTCAAAACAAGAGCAACACTGAAACATAAAATGACATTTATTTATTCAGGAAAATCCCATTGAGACTTCACAATCTCTTCTTCCAGGGAGAGCTGGTCAAGACGGCAGCACATAAAGTTACATAAAAACACAATACTCACACTCAGCAATTAATCAAAATAAGATCAGGAAAAACAAGATTCCTTTAAAACAGTTTGCAAAAGACATTTAAAACTACTCCGGGATGGCAATGTTTACAGTTTGCATGTCATTCCGAGTCCAAGGGGCATAGAAAGAGAAAGCACATTCGCCAAATTCAGAGCATACTTTAGGACTTTCAACCAAATATACGATTGAGATCTAGTACAATAACTATTTGTATAAAGTTTTAGGAGATTTGAGATATAAAAAGGCAACTTACCTAAAAGAGCCTTAGCTATGAACATACATATGCAATTTCCTCCTATAATGTAAGGAAGTCCATGCCAATGAGTCATAAAGTATACAATGATGAGTAAATCTGCACCACAAACAAAGCGTAATGCAGCATGATAGACAGAGTCCAGTTTCCTTGATAAAGTTGAAGATGCATGCATATATACAAGGTCACCATAATCAATTACAAAGTACATATACTATTAATGTACAATCCAAGTTAATCATGTTATTAACGTACAATCCAAGTTACTCATGTTCATTTTAAATTTTAACTAATTTCTTGTTTATCTGAGTTATCACATTGGTAGGTGTTTTTCTCCACATTGACTTGGACATTTGATCAGTTCTTGCATTGATTCACTGGGAATTGAACCCATGACCTCAGTGTTGCTGGAATCCTCTGCTGTTTGAGCTACAGGAAAATGTCTTTAATTAACTGAGGAAACATTAGATATAGTAGAAAATTCTTTAGGTGTGAGTTTGAATCAGCCATCGTCTGGCTTGCTATTTCGGTTTATTTCCAAACTTTCTTTTATTTTAGGTGATTCTTACCAAAAACAAGAAAAAAGCTTAAAGGGATAGTTCACCCAAAAATGAAAATGTGATGTTTATCTGCTTACCCCCAGGGCATCCAAGATGTAGGTGACTTTGTTTCTTCAGTAAAACACATATGATGATTTTTAACTTTAGCCGTTGCAGTCTATCAGTTTTATAATGCATGGCAATGGTAACAAAATCTATGAGAGTAAAAAAAACATGCACAGACAAATCCAAATTAAACCCTGCGGCTCGTGACGTCACATTGATGTTCTAAGACACGAAACGATCGGTTTGTGCCAGAAACCCAACAGTATTTATATCATTTTTTACCTCTAATACACCACTATGTCCAACTTCCTTGAGTGTGCGCACGGCATCCGATGCGTGAGGTGTTACCATTGCCATGCATTATACGACTGATAGACTGCAACGCTTAAAGTTAAAAATAATAATTTGTGTTCTACTGAAGAAACAAAGTCACCTACATCTTGGATGCCCTGGGGCTAAGCAGATAAACAACACATTTTCATTTTTGGGTGAACTATCCCTTTAAGAGCATATGCAAAACATCACTAGTGGCTTCTTTTCTTTTAGCAATCACTTATTCAGTCTGTGTGTTTTCATCTATCATAGTTTTACTCTGTTTTGTCTTTCCTCTCGTCTGAAACTCAGAGCATCTTCAGACATATCATTACTGTTCACCTCAGTCTGGTTCTCTGTGCTCTCTTCTAACAGATCTGCCATTAAACAATGAGAAACGCACGCGGTCCAGGACTGGATAAATAAACACTTTCTGGTTTTCATATCTTTGTGATAAATTCATGAATATCAACTACAGACACAATACTGTCTTTGTTTCTCCTCTCGTCTGCATCTCAGATCATCTTCAAGCATCTGATTGCTGTAGTGTCCTCCTCCGTTCTGCTCGATCATTGTGTCAATCTTCTGCAGCAGATCATTCACCTGCTCTCTGTTACTCTGATCTCTGTTGTTGAAGACGTGAAATCTGCCTCCACACTGCTGTACTGCACGTTTTACAACATAGTTCTTCTCGATGAGTTCCTCAATAGGTTCTCCTTTCAGCTGATCTCCATAAGTGAAGAGAATGATGGAGGATTTTAACGCCTCCTGACCAAACATCATCTCAATCTGCTGCATAATCTGCTGCTCATGTTCAGTGAATCTCTTATTCAGAGGAAACACAATGAGGAAAGCATGAGGTCCAGGACTGGATAAATAAACACTTCTCCTTTTCTCTGTCATTGACTGCTCCGTGTTGATGTAAGTGAATTCAGGAGTATCAACTACAGTCACAGATCTGCCTGAAACAGTGTTCAGAGCAGCTGAACATTCACGGGTTACTGCAGTCACACTTATCTCAGATCTGAACTCTTTCTGTCCCAGTATTGTGTTTCCAGCTGCACTTTTCCCAGCACCACCACAACCCAGCAGCACAATCCTTATGGGTGAGAGACTGGAGACAGGAGTATCCTGGATGTTGACAGGAACTCTTTGTCTTCTTCGGACTGTATGGAAAAAAAAAATTTCACACAATCACTAATTTTACTTCAACATGCACTTTATATTATATGCTAACTTACACTGTATAAAGTATATATCACTTTCTATTCATGTCAGAAAATGTCCAGGATAGATCTTGTGAAATGTTTGCAAGTACTGTGAGTAGAAAGATGAATGAATGAATGAAAATCACTAATGTGATCAATGGCTAGAACATCAGACAAAAGCTGACTGACTGCGAGATGGAGCAGACCGTCAACAATAAAAGTGACCTCTGTGTTTAAGAGCTGCATGTAGTAAGTGATTGTAAATGCAGAATTTAACCAGAACACTTTACAGCACTGAAAACTAAGTGTAAATATGAAATATACTGTAATATTTATATTGACAGAATCATAAGTCCATCATTTCAACTTACTCATTCCGTAATCTCTAGCTGGACTTTGTTGTTGCTTGTAAAGTTCAAATTTCAGTTTTTCTTGTTCTATTTTTTCTTCTTCTCTTTTCTGTCTTTCATCTTGTTTCTGTTTCATCTGCTTGAGCATTTTCCTCTCCTTTTCCTCTCTGTCTTTCATCAGTGTTTTATATTCTTCTTCTCTCTCATTGAACTCTTCTTCTCGTTTTTTTCTCTCATTCTCTATTCTGTTCATCAGTCGTTCTGTTTCTGTGTTGTATTTGATCTGAAGTTTCTCTTTTTCTGTTTTTACTTGCTTGTTTTCTTGCTTCAGTTGCTCAATTTCATGTTTAAATCTCTCTTGTTCTTGCTTCATCTCTTCTTCTCTTTCTCTGATTCTGTCCATCAGGATCTTCATCTGTTGTTCTTGTTTTTCTCTCTCCATCTCTCTGAACATCTTACATGAGTAGTAACTCCCTCCGTTTGCTTTCAGCATGGCGTCTATCTTCTCCAGCAGATCAGACACCTGTGATCGGTCTTCAGTCTGATTATTATTGAACACATGATATCTGTTTCCACACGCTTCGATCAGCTTCATCAGAGGAGATCCAGGTTTACCCAAACACTCTTCAATGGTTTTGTCCTTTAGATCATCTCCTCTGGTGAAGAGCACCATGGTGTACATTAAAGATTTCTCACCAAATGTCTCTTGGATGATCTTCACCGATGCTTCCTCATGTTTAGTGAATCGTCCCAGTGGTATCAGTAAGAGAAACACATGTGGTCCAGGCAGTACCATGGAGATGCAGTGCCTTATTTCTCTCTGGATCTCCTCATTACTCAGTTCAGTATCAAACAGTCCTGGAGTGTCGATCACAGTGATGTGTCTGCTGTTGATTTCATCTGTCTCTTTCTGACAGTCTTTAGTAACAGACTCTTGAGATGTTTCTGCTGTGAATGCTTTTCTTCCTAAGATTGTGCTTCCAGTTGCACTTTTCCCAACTCCAGTTTTTCCCAGAAGCACAATCCTTAGTTCGTCATCTGTGTTTTCTCTTGAAACTGAAAATTAAAAATGGAACAAATCATACAGAAATTAAAAAAAACATCTCCATTTACTCAAATGACAAGATCTACAGGGGGATCAGGGTAAGATGAGCCACTTTTCACCAGTTTCATTATTTTCAAGAGTCAAATATGTTCTTTCTTATATTTATGCCAATTCAAAGTATAAATGTGGGGCCTTTTCCTTTTCCATATTTAAAACAGTTTAATAAGCTTTGGTGAAACTCACCCCATGCCTACAGTTAGATGATGAGTGGCTTCAGCCAGACATTAGATACTTTTATATATTATCATATTAATGCATCCTAGCTGAAAAAATTTTTTAGGTTTAGATCATAAAAAGATTATTAAAAAGGTTAGAAAATGACAGTAAAACTTTCAGCTTAAGATCCAGAGAATTATAGTAGTTATGTGATTGGGGGGGAAAAATAGAATTTTGAATGTTCTAATGATCTGAACATTCTTTGACCTTGTTTCTGTATAATCTGAATGTTTGAATTTAGAATTTTTTTTTTTTAACTTAAGAATGTTGAATGTCACAGTTCTGCCGTTTAAAAATGCAAATGTATAAAATACATAGGATTAAAACAACAAAAGAATTCTATCTCCATAGTTTAAAACTCAAACTGATTTTTTGCTCATTACCTTGTGACAGTAAATGTGTCTCTAGTGAATGAATTTTCTTCTTCATCTCTTCAAATTGCAGCAGTTTTTTCATCTGTGCCTCCAGAAGTGTCTCTGTAGAGAAAAAGCCTCCTCTGTTTTCTTCCAGCATCTGCTCGATCTTCTCCATCAGTGTGGACACTTGTGTGCTGGGACCAAAGACATGATGTCGTCCTCCGAAACTCTCAATGACAGACTGTGTTTCTTCATTGAGTTCTGCTGTTTGATGCTCTGAATCCTGCATTATGAGGACTATGATGTGTTTGTTGATTCTGGAGCTGAAAATCCTCTGGATTTCTTCCATTTCTGCTTTGTCTTCATTATTGAGTGGAGCGTCAGGAACAATGAGGAGGAAAACATGAACTCCAGGATGACAGAGAGACACACAGTTGAGAGTCTGATGCATCACGTCCTCCTCTGAGAGCCGAGTGTTGAACAGAGCTGGAAGCTCTATTACACTGATCACACGTCCATGAAGCTCCACGTCTGTCTGCTGCAGGATCTGCTCTGATACGGAGGATTTTAAGATCCCGTCACTCCCGCACACGACCAGATTCAGCTTCACACCCTCTGAAACTGACAGAAGAAGAAAGTTACAAAATATTCATATATAACACGAAACATCAAATATCCTCACACTCACGTCTCTCTGTGGTATGTTGCTCCATTGTGAAATACTGTGAAGCTTCAGCACAAACCAGGTGACGTCCATTATTCATTTGCATGATGTCCTCAAACGCCTGCAGAAGATCATCAGGACAGCTGCTCCTCTGAAGCCTGAAGTGTCTGTTTGCACATTTCTGAATGATTTTCTGTAGGATGTCAGTGGTCTCTTGCGTGCTGAGCACCATGGTGTGTTGATAAGCACGCTCAGAGAAAGAGTGCAGCACCTTCTCCACACGCTCCTGATCTTCTGCTGAACACGGCTCATGTTTGAGGAGCAGCACGATCACATGAGGTCCTGGATCAGACAGAAACACACACTCTCTCACTGTCTGTGTGAGCTGATGAGCTGAGATGTTCGTCTGGAGCAGCTGAGGACTGTTGATGATGATCAGGTGTCTGTCCTTCAGTCTTCCTCCGAATCTCTCTACAACATCTGGAGGAGCTTCACTGTCAAACGCTGCTCGTCCTAAGATGAAGTTTCCCACACGACTGTTTTCTGACACGCTCGAACCCAGAAGAACAATCCTCAGATCACCCACTGAAACACACGAGTAATGTTACGACACCAAGAACTGTAGCATTCTGCTATCACAGATCGTACACACCAGCAGGACTACATTTCACATTTGCGTTTTAGATTGATCAACAGCTGTAGAAATGAAAAACGCTTACATTTGACTCCTGGCTATGACACAGTAACTAATAGCAACTACAAAACACATTAATGAGAACAGTTTTTTTTAAAGTCAGATGTATTGATCCTCTAAAGGAGTTTGCAGTGTTCCCGCGGTAAACAAACACGCACACATTACTAGAGACAGAGACTAAAACGGTGTAAAACTGTAAGATATGATGGCAAGGTATAATTAAATCATCTTTATTAAACAGCCATGAGACAGCAGTATTAAGAGCAACAGGATGAGCTTCTGCTGTCTTTTTCATGCCATGCTTTTTTTTTTTAAATAGCAAAAAATGTGAGACCTAAACAAACTTAAATGTTATATAATCTTTTACGTAATGAGCTAGAACCCCTGCACTGGTAGATATACTGGTCTTTCGATACGCAGAAAACATTTTCAGTGTTTCATCAACTATATTAAGTATGGTACTTAATAGTTGAATGATTTCTGGCTACGTGCTTTATCAGTCTTCAGTGTGAAAAGTTTTTCACAATAAATAGGACACTATGAACACTATACATACGGCATACAACTGCGAAACAAAGAGGCTGCTGATATTTATATATATATATATTATTTCACAAACACTCATGACCTGAAACATCAACAGAAACATGACTGGCAATGAATGCTTACATATCCCTAAATACCTGAAAAACACACTTTTATTTTAAATACTCATAGTAAAAATTCTCCATGCTTCATTGTACTTAAGTACATTTTTGGTTCGATCATTTTAATTGAGTAAAACTACACAAATCATGTCCTTCGTTCATCTTAAAACAGGACAAAGATACATGTCAGCTGTTCTAACTGAATTTCAGATGTTCTTTACATGACTTACTTTTATTGATTAAGCAGACAACTGAAGATATTCTGTAAACCTGTATATGTCCACATGCTTCAAATGCATTTTTTCTTTTAAAGCTCTTTAAAAGAGATGTCGGACTCTGATGTTGATTCAGCTGTTAATACCTTTGACAGATGAAAGTTGCACCTCTGTTTTCTCTGCTGGACATGTTATGAGTTGATCATCATCTTCTCTGACTCCTGACATCTGTCTCTTCATCATCCTGTCAGACTGATTTTACCTGATTAACACACTCTAAATATCTGCTTTAATGACAAAACAAGAGCTGTTTGAGAGATTTGTTTAGCAGCGTGCACAATCTTTTATGAAAATGCATGCAAACTGCAACAATTACAAAAGCAATACATAACAACTGATTGATTACAACAGCACATTAAAATATATACAATACTAGACACAATTTTAGACGTGTTATTGTTTCTCTGACACATGTGAAAGTGAAACCAACCATTTCTGCGACTCATACAGTTACAATTACACTCTTAATAAAACTAAAATCATACTTTTGCGTCGTATATCATATGTACTTATTAAACTCCGGACCACAACGAGTGCCTTTAAAGTAAATTATATACCTGCATGTCATGAAACCTGTGTGGGCGGTGTTTGTGACGAGCGATATCTAAAAGTTTTTATTTTTAGTCTGTTCAATTCAATATTCACATTTTCCAGTTTCACGTCTCCCCATTCTCTTCAAACTGCTATTAAGAGCAGTATGGCCAAATCTAAGCCTTGAGATTATAGTTTCCTCACGTCTATTTCTTCCTGTTACTCTGTACTTACCAACACTTCTTTGAATGCTATAAAACCATCTCCCTGTTCTTTCTTCTTCCCAATATTTCTGCCATCTATTCTTCACATGTTGCTTGATTACACACTTCATTTCACTCTTACCATACTTTAACTGCATATCTATGTCTACTTTGTTGCTTCCTTTGCATATTCGTCTGCTAACTCATTCCCTTTCACTCCCACATGCGCTGGTACCCAACAGAAAGCTACAGAAATTCCCATCATCTGGATCCTATATATTGTTTGAAGAATCTCAATCATTATATCTGCTCTCTCTCTGAATGACATGTTTTAATTGTAATTAAAGATGAACTTGAATCAGAACATGTCCGCATTGGCTTATGTTCCTCCACCCGTTGCAATGCCAGTACAATTGCAATCATTTCACCATTTGTGTAAATTGACAAATTATCTGTTTCTTTTACTGACTTTCACATTAAATTCTGGGATACTAAATGCCGCACCTACTTTGTCTTCCATATTTTTCGATGCATCAGAATATATTTGAACATAACCATAATAATTTTCATGAATGAACTTATGTGCTATTTGAGCATTTGATTTTAACTTATCCTTATTTTCCTCACTTAACAATGTCACATCTACCGTAGGTTGAGATATTAACCACAGAGGGATTGTAGACCACGGAACTGTAGGACTTATTGGAGTTTCACCAATTTCCATTTCTTTTACCACTCTAGGCACTTCCCATCCACAGCTTTTGATTTCTTTCTTTCCTTTTTCCCAGAAAGGTTTTAGAACTACCCTAGCTGGGTGTTCTTGACAATGTCCTAATATATTGACCCAATATCTTAGTGAAAGTTCAATTCTTCTAAGATCTAAAGGCATTTCTCCCACTTCAATCTGCAAGGCTGCAGTTGGTGTAGATCTCATCACCCCCGTACATAATCTTAATGCCTTGTACTGGATTTCTTTTAACACACTATTAGCAGCAGATTGATACACTATACTCCCATAATCAAATACAGATCGTATCAATCCTGTATATATACTTCTTAGAGCCATCCTCTCAGCCCCCCATTCTTTCCCCACTAAACATCTCATAACATTCATTACTCTTTTACATTTAGCAACTATTTTTATGTGTATTTTAAATGTGAGTTTTTCATCAAACCATATACCCAAAAATTTAAAACATGATACTCTTTCTATATATTGACCATATCATTTCAATTAGACCTCTTTACTAATCCTACATTTTGAAAATAATAAATTTTTTGTTTTTTCAACAGAGAATCTAAAACCACACTTATATGACCACCTTTCTACTTCTGTTATTCCTTCTTGCACTTTCCTTACAACAAACTCTAAATTCCTCCCTCGTTTATGCAGATTGCACCATCATCTGCATAAAGAGAAATTCCTATTCCTTTTTCAACACTTAAAAACACATCATTAACCATAATAGAAAATAATAAAGGACTAATTATACTCCCTTGTGGTGTTCCATTTTCTACCTTTACTATCTCTGGAAATTCTTTCCCAATCTTTACTTGAATAGATCTTCCAAATAGAAAACCTTTAATCCATCTTATAATTTTTCCTTTAACTCCTGCTTTTCTCAATTTAATTATTAACCATTCTTTCCACATCATATCATAAGCTTTCTCGATGTCAAAATATACTGCCACTACACTTTCTCTATTAGCCTGAGCTCTTCGTATTTCATGTTCCAAACATACTGTAGGGTCCATAGTACATCTACCTTTTCTAAATCCACTTTGATAATTACAAATATTCCCTTTAGTTTCCATAAAATATGTTAGTCTCTGATTTATAATTTTTTCCATTACCTTACATTAGTGTGAAGTAAGAGAAATTGGTCTGTAATCACATGGACTATTACCATCTTTCCCAGCTTTACGTATTGGAACTACTAAAGCTTCTTTCCAGCAACAGGTAAGTGTCCCTGTTCCCATCCCTTATTATATAACTCTAAAATAATACTTTTTGATGATTCACTTAAATTTTTTAACATTATATAACATATCCGATCTTTACCCGGCGCTGATAACCTAGTACTTCTTAATGCACTATTTAATTCTCCTATTGTTAATGGCAAATTAAGTATATCATCTACCTCTTCATCTTCCATAATTAATTCTCTATATCTTAAAACTGTTCCCTCTCGTCCTTTCCTCCCTTCTTAGTTAACATTATCAGAACTATGGATTTTGACAAATGTTTTTATGATCATTTCCGCTTTCTCCTTCTCTGTCACAGCTGTGCCTTCATTATTTATTAATGTAGGATATCTAAACTCTCTCCTAATTCCATTCATTTTCCTTATCATGCCCCATACTTTATAAATATCTGTTTCTCTTCCCACTCACAAAATGATCTCCAATATTCCCTTTTTGCTGTTTTAATAGTTCTTCTTACCTTTGCCTGCATCTTTTTAAACTTGATTAAATCTTCAAAATTGTGTGTTCTTTTAAGTATTTTAAAAACTTTGTTCCTTTCTTTTATTACTTTCCCACATTCTCCCGTCCACCATGGGACTATCTTCTTTCTCCTATTCCCTAAACTTCTTGGAATTTATTGTTTTGCTGCTTCTATTATAACGCCACAAACTATTCGATTTAATTCCTCTATTTCCTCATCACTATTAATTACTCCCATCATTTCATCACTTATCTCCCTGAATTTCACCCAATCTGCTTTACTAAATACCCATCTTTCTGACCCACTTGACTCATTTATTTCATTTCTTATACCCATTTCTATAAAAATTGAATAATGATCACTTCCTAACGTACTATCTTTCTTAACTTCCCACCAACATAATCCTGCTATAGCTTCCGATACAACTGTAATATCAACTGCCATTTCCTTCCCATTTACCACATTTATTCTAGTGCCATCTCCATTGTTTACACATACTAAATTTTTTAGTTCCATTAATTCCTCTATTACCTCCCCATTTGAATCATTATAACTATCCCACAACGTATTATGCCCATTAAAATCTCCACAACAAATAACCTTACCCTCTAAATTTATTGCAAGTTCCTCTATGTTTTCCAATGTTATTTTCTTACACTGATTATAATAATTTACTATTTTAATATTTCCTTCATTTGTCCAAACTTCAATTACTATAAATTCCAATTCCTTTCCTTTTACCATTACCGCATAATGCATATTCTGTTTGATAAAAATACCACATCCCCCCCATTACCCTTGTCTCTATCTCTCCTAACACTATCATAACCTGCTATTATAAAATCTAAAGATGGTTTCAACCAAGTTTCTTGGATGCAAATTATGTCCGGTTTTATTTCTAGATCATTGATAAAACTTTTGAATTCCTGTCCATTTGCCAAAAGACTCCTTGCATTCCATTGAATTATAAACATTAACTCTATCCAATTTGGCTTGAAGACCTTCCCTCCGACAATCTGTTCCCAAGAGAGGTTCCTGACTGACAAAAATTTCTCAGCACCTTTTGTAATAACTTTTTTTCTCTGTTTTATGTTTTACCTGTTCAGTACAATTGATAACATATGCTATCAACAAAATAAAATGTTCTATGTTCATTGATACTGGACTCTTTTAGATTTCTCACATTATCCTGGGTTCTTACATCTTTGGCTGCCCCCTCCTTTGTTCTTCCTTTTTGAATTCTTTTCACTGCCTCTGCATAACTTATATTACTCTTTGTTTTAATTTGTTGGACCTCCACTGCTCTTTTCCTAACCTCACATCCTCCATATGTTACACTATGATCTCCACCACAGTTACAACACGCTACCTTCACATTTTCCCCACTTTGCACATCTTTGTTTTCCTCCACACACTGCAGCAATATGTCCATATCTCTGACATTTGTAACACCTAAGAGGTGGTGGAACATATTCTCTGACATAGTAGCTCATGTATTCTATTTTAACCCTTTCTGGAAGTTTTTCATCTTGAAAGTCAATTAACACAGACAAACTGGCAACTCGTTTTCCATTTACTGTTTTATTTAATCGTCTCACATTCGTCACTATTCCTCCTAGCATATTCTTTTTGATGTTGTCCAAATCCTCTTTGACTGGAATACCCCATATTACTCCCCGTGTCCCCGTTTTTCCATGTATTACTTTTTTATCCACTACAGTCTTCTTGCATACACTTCCAATATGCAACGCTTTATTTGGTGGGGAAGTCGTGACCTAATGGTTAGAGAGTCGGACTCGTAACCCAAAGATTGTGGGTTCGAGTCTCGTACCGGCAGGGAATGTAGGTGGTGGGAGTGAATGTACAGCGCTCTCTCCACCTTCAATACCACGACTGAGGTGTCCTTGAGTAAGGCACCGAACTCCTAACTGCTCCCCGGGCGTTGCAGCATAAATGGCTGCCCACTGCTCGGGTGTGTGTTCACGGTGTGTGTGTTCACAGCTGTGTGTGTGCACTAAGGATGGGTAAATGCAGAGCACTAATTCCGAGTATGGGTCACCATACTTGGCCTCACGTCACTTTTGTATTCCTTTGTCTTACATTTGATCAATATATTCCCACCTTAAAGGATTTTTGCCTTTTCTATCTCTCCCAGCTTCTTCTTTAAATCTTTGGTAAGTGCAATTGGACTTAAACCTATGTGTTCATCTTCTTTCCTCATTACAAGTATAATCTTGAATTCTTCCCTTTCCAATCTCCTCCGAATCGTCCACTCATTTTCCTCGGAACTACTTTCTTCCAGACCCCTTTTTTTGCTTACGTTATTTATGTTTCTATTCCCTCCTTCCTGACTTCTTCCTACATCCCGCTCTTTTTCATGCCCTACCGCCATCCATTCTTCACTATTCATGTCATCATCCTCATACCAAGATCCTTCTCTCCTGATCCATTCACTAACCAGTTCATGCCTTCCGCCTTCCTCCAAATTTGCGGACTCATGCGATCTCCTCTCAGATTGTCTTGATCCAGCAATGTTGTCGTTTGCTTTCCCGCGACCTCCAGTCCTCCCATCCATGGGCCACTTCCGGGTTAACCTCAATGTTTCGACATTACCGTATTGGCCCGAATATAAGACGACCCTGATTATAAGACCACCCCCTTTTCCAGATGTACCGTTTTGAAAAAGTCTTTTTAAAAACCAAATCTTGTCTTTTCTCAGTAAAACACATTTCGTCTTCAATTATTTTCATATTACATAATTTTCCTAGTTTAATTTTTGTTTTGAAAATATGGTAAAAAACTGGTAAAATGTACCAACAAACAAATTTAAAAAATATACACTTTTTGAAATACCATAAAAAAAAAAACAGGTAGCCCATCTGAATTAGGACATTTAGGCTATCCATCTAATAGTAGCCTACCAAAATCTTATTAACAGTAGAAGTTAAATCTTACTGTAGTCTTCAAATCTGACGTTTTAAAATCACAAAGGGAGTTTAGTCCCATCAGGCTAACATGACAGTCACGACTCATGCAGCTGTAAGGTTTCTTTTTCTTTTGTTTTTACTCGCAAACTTTACAACACACATTACATTATGTATTTCATGGCACACTCGTTTTATTCGTATTTGGCGTAAAAAAAAAAAACCAAAGCAAGAAGATTAAGTCCGACATGCTGCAATTCAGGTTTTAAACAGAGCGAGACAAAGAGGCAAAACCTACGGACTGAGCTTTAAGTTTCAAATAAACTTGTTGTGATGTATTTGCGTCCTGAGATGCTTGTCTTTTCACAGTCCGTCGTAAATTAAAACTCCTCCCATTTAAACTTATAGAGGCAAGTTCAAGTTCAAACCGGTGTGCAACGTTTTGCTATGGTTTCCGGTTTGAACGATATGTTTCCTGGAAACGGTGTGCAACAGGTTTTTGAGATGCGTTTTCTCTTGTTTGGTGGTGTAAAAAATGTCAGAACAGAGTGACTGAAGAATCAGGCTAAACAGAGAATGAATATTAAGAGGGTATATGTCGAACGTCACCTGACCAAACCCGGAAAACAGGGCTGAGTTCAGCCCGACAAAAACGGTGCAAAACTTTTTTAAACGGAAACGGTGGTGCGTCGAACACCTTGTTCTGATGACGCAAGAGATGCAACTATGGCAGCTGAGAAGGCCATTATTTGTGTTCTTTCTGAAGAATTTTCGGAGCCTGATGAAATCCGTATAAATATGTGTTTAATACTGCAAAATACGCTCGATGTTACAGTCACTGCCCTTGCCCTCCAGAGTAAAAGAGAACATCCCAATCAAATGAAGGGATTTGTGCAAACTGATTCCTAATTATTGTGATCCAACATTTGCTCGCATTTCAGGATGAAAAGACAAACACTTCAGGTGAAGGATAATCCACTTCTTACCTCCGAGACTGTGTTAGGATCTATATGACCTTATCATTATTGCTGATCACTGTTGTTGTGCTATGATATTGTAATATTTACCATTATATAATCAGAGAAATATAGAAAAGTTTATGAAAGTGTCACTCCACAATACAATAGCAAAATATATAAATATGTATAGTATTTTTATGTTACATTAATCAGTGTCTAGCACACCTTCCTAAGGAAAGGATATGGACCAGAAGACATTGCAATTACTAAATGATATTTAGACAAACTTTAAGAAGTTCCAGATCTATACTTGTGCTCTTATTATTTCAGATATTTTGCCTTTAATGTAAACAAACATGTGCAAACAATATACTTGCTCTTGTGAGTTTATTTAGATGTTAATTATATTGTGCAAGCTGTCTCTTTAATACCGCGTGGTTTATATACATGTTGCTGCTGATTGGGCTGACATGTTTGACACACCCACCAAACAAGAGACAATGCATCTCAAACCCCGTTGCACAGGAAACATGTTGCTCAAACCGGAAACCGTAGCAAAACGTTGCGCACCGGTTTGAGCTTGAACCTGCCCCAGGTGTGTTCGACGTCAAACACCGATCGATCTGCGCAGCGCCGCTTCAAGTCGAACACACCTATAGACATGCATTCTATAAATCATCAATCCAGATTAGATTGCTATTAAACATTTAACTAAGACAATATTCACTTGGAGTACTTGAAGACATAAACAACGAGCATTTAAAGTCACATGTCTATTATAGCAACACAAAACAAACATTCAATAAATAATTTCTCATTGGCGCCAATCGCTTTGGTAACTCACTGAGGCTATCTGGTTAATGCAAAGAAAACACAGCAGAAGTATATTCAATGATAAGTTCTACAAAACAAATGCAATTGTCTTTAAAGTGTGTGACATCTTACATTTCAATCATACAAGCGTCGGCGAACCACTTTCACGTAAGATTCATTAGTTACTTATTGATATCCCTGTAGTGTAAATGCCTTAATATTGTGTATAAAATATATATATATATATATATATTCGTCGGTTTTATTTACGTACTTGCGTGTATCTGTTTGGGGGAGGTCAGTGTTGTTGCGCTCGTGTTTCTGTACGGACCGTGGAGACTGCAGCACCGCCGGAAGTTCATTCCACGCTTCGACTCGCGAGACGCCACAATAAACGAGAATTACACGAGACACTAATAATGTCTGACAACGAAGACAAGTGAGTTCCCAGCGCGTCTGTTAGAGTGTTTGTGAGTGTGAGCCCAACACGATGAGCTCCTCGCACACCTGTAACGCTAGCGTGTGTTGTTGTCGCTCAGCTTCGACGACGGAGACTTCGACGATGCTGAAGACGAGGAGCCTCTGGATGACCTGGAGAACGCGGAGGAGGTAGCGAGGCTTGTGTTGTGTTCACGCTGTGAATGATTCTCATGCTTGTGTGTTACCTGTGAGTTCATGTGTCTTTAATGCAAATAGTGTCGTTTGTATAGTGTTTCCATTCAGAATCTCAATGCCACTTGTGTTGGTTAAGTGCATGTTATAGAGTCGTTAAAAATGTTCCTTTGTTGACATATTAATGACTAATTAAGGTTTGTGTTACTCGAAACTAAAGCTGGGCTCACACTACAGGGGTTTTAAATCCTAGCCGGTTATGAAGTCTGGCTGCAGCACACACACACACACAAGGAGAATCTCTGCAGGTTATCTTCCCTCAAATCTTACACATGCACACACTACACGATCTGAACATCGCACACGACAAGATGTTAAGATTATCCTGCCTGCTAGCTACACTCAAAACTGAGCCGATTTCACTCCAGCGCTTCTCTTTCTCCTTAGGGTTGTGATACGTTTTCGACGCATTATACAGACAGTGGTGTTACTATAAAACATCAAGAAGCAGTTTCCTCCGTCTTCGTATCCAGTGGAGCCGTACAGCCACTGTTTTGCGGTCGCGCATTGGCTATTGTGAAAGTACTGGCGTAATCATCGGGACCGATCGAGGGACTCGACAAGATTTTTGCTCAGATTCTCGGGAGGGGGATATTGGGGCTAAAAATCCTGTAGTGTGAGCCAGGCTTTAGTGACATCTGGAATGTATTTGTAATGAAAGTCATATAGGCCGAGTTTCTGTTGTATTTCAGCTCAATCTCAATTACGGTTTGATTGTTGAAGTGCATCAGTGTCGGACTCTAAAAATAAAAAAGTCTCCTGACACAGTCTTAATCTTGTGTGTGTGTGTGCCTGTTTGTGTGTGCCTGTTTGTGCGTGTGTGCGCGTGTGCGTGTGTGCGCGCGCGCGTGTGTGTGCGCGCGCGTGTCTCTGTCTGTGTGCGTGTGTATGTGTGCGCGTCTGTCTGTCTTTCTCTGTGTGCGTCTGTCTGTCTCTGTGTGCGTCTGTCTGTCTCTGTGTGCTTCTGTCTGTCTCGGTCTGTCTCTGTGTTCGCTTTCTGTCTCTGTGTGCGCTGTCTGTCCTCTGTTTCGTCTTTCTGTCTCTGTGCGGCTGTCTGTCTCTGTGTGTGTGTTGCGCCGTCTGTGTGTCCTCTGTGTGTGTGCGCAGTCTGTGTGGCTCTTTGTGTGTGTGCGCGCGTCTGTGTGTCTCTGTGTGTGTGCGCATGTCTGTGTGTCTCTGTGTGTGTGCGCGCGTCTGTGTGTCTCTGTGTGTGCGCGCGTCTGTGTGTCTCTGTGTGTGCGCGCGTCTGTGTGTCTCTGTGTGTGCGCGCGTCTGTGTGTCTCTGTGTGTGCGCGCGTCTGTGTGTCTCTGTGTGTGCGCGCGTCTGTGTGTCTCTGTGTGTGCGCGCGTCTGTGTGTCTCTGTGTGTGCGCGCGTCTGTGTGTCTCTGTGTGTGCGCGCGTCTGTGTGTCTCTGTGTGTGCGCGCGTCTGTGTGTCTCTGTGTGTGCGCGCGTCTGTGTGTCTCTGTGTGTGCGCGCGTCTGTGTGTCTCTGTGTGTGCGCGCGTCTGTGTGTCTCTGTGTGTGCGCGCGTCTGTGTGTCTCTGTGTGTGCGCGCGTCTGTGTGTCTCTGTGTGTGCGCGCGTCTGTGTGTCTCTGTGTGTGTGCGCGCGTCTGTGTGTCTCTGTGTGTGTGCGCATGTCTGTGTGTCTCTGTGTGTGTGCGCATGTCTGTGTGTCTCTGTGTGTGTGCGCATGTCTGTGTGTCTCTGTGTGTGTGCGGGTCGGTGTGTCTCTGTGTGTGCTCGGCTTCTGTGTGTATCTGTGTGTATTTGTGTGTCTCTGTGTGTCTCTGTGTGTGTGTGTGTGGTGCGCGCGTCTGTGTGTGTGACTCGCGTCTCTGTGTGTGTGCGTGTGGGTGTGTGTGTTGTGTGTGTTGTGTGTGTGTGTGTGGTGTGTGTGTTCGTTGTGGTGTGTGTGTGGTGTGCAGTAGGATCGGATAACGTTCATATCCTGCGTCGGGAGAAGACAGCAGGCCAATCAGAAGAGAATCACCACTCCTTACATGACCAAATACGAGCGCGCGCGAGTGCTGGGAACACGAGCGCTACAGATCGCGTGAGTGACCTCTGACCCTTGACACCCAACATATACTTCAGTTTTGATGTGTGTGAACTAGTAAATGTGTTGCATAGCCTTTCAGAGTAAACTCCATTTGGTGGCGTGTGTGAATGTAGGTGAAAGATTAATCTTTGGCCAATATCTGCGCTATTTATCTTCTGAATTTACGAGTGCTAAAAATATCTTGCGATCTTCTCAACTAGAGTTCATTAGTCTCTGAGTCGCCTCACGAGCATCTGTTGCGTCTCCAGCAGCTAGTGTGTGTGTTTGTTTGTTGTTCTGTCTCCGGTTTGTTTTCCGTGTCGTCACCTTACGATGCTGAGGGTGGAATCTACATCACACACTGTACACACCCTACCATACACAGCAGTATAATTTTAGCATTATTAATATATTATTACCGTATTTATTAATATTTTGAGTGTTTTATTTCAGATTTTGTTTGTTTGTTATTTTGTTAGCTTTTGTAATTTTTGTTAGTTTTTGTTAAACGTTTCCTTTTTTTAGTATCAGTCATGGTAGTACTTAATTTAAAGCGGTCATATGATGTTGCTAAAAAGAACATTATTTGGTGTAATGAAATGTTTATGTGGTTTAAGGTTAAAAAAACACATTATTTTCCACATACTGTACATTATTGTTTCTCCTCTATGCCCCGCCTTTCTGAAACGCGTATATTTTTACAAAGGCTCATCGTCTGAAAAGCGAGGTGTGCTGTGATTGGCCAGCTATCCAGTGCGTTGTGATTGGCTGAATACCTCAAGCGTGTGACGGAAATGTTACGCCTCTCACCATACTGTGATGCCCTGTCCGGCCGGAGCTACGAGACAAAAACATTAAAACCATTATAAACCAGGCATTTGTTGCATCCAGTGGGGACATAATTACAGATTATAATGACTTATACTGTCTTTTTACGCGTTGCGTTGCATCGCGCCATGTAAACATAAAACTAAGTCTGCATTTGTGATCGGAGAAAGCAACAAGCGCTACTCTACACTGCCCAAAAACTCACTTTAAATATATAAAGGTTCTTTAACTTGAAAACTGTACTTACCGTCTGTGTTCAGACAGCCGGCCTTGTATTTTACTCTCCCAGGATCAGGACACGCCTCCATAAATGTGCGGCACACAGCTGGATATATGTTGGGTTGAACGGTTTCGGGAAAGTGTTGTAATACAACTTTACCACGGATATTCTAGTCCTGATGTGCCCTCTGTTGGAAGACCAAACAAAGTAGTTTCGCTTTCACAACTAAACACACAGCGTCTTCACGACATGGCGGCGGCAACAATACTACAGCGAGAATAAAAGTTACGCCTACTTTCTTTGCGTGAACATTTGGGCGGTGTTATGCAAATCTTCCCACATCGTGATGCAGATATGTGGGGGCGTGTTAGAACGAGGCGTTTTAGGTAGGCGTGGTTAACTCTTAACTTTCATAAAGAATATCTCTTTGGATTTGAGACTTTAAACTTTGCAACTTTACAGATCTTCTTTATTCACCAAGAGCTTGTAACACTCCAAAGAGAAAGAACAATTTAAATAACATCATATGACCCCTTAAATCTCAGATTTCAAAGTTCTGCAAAGACAGCCTTTCTAATTTTCTTTTAGTTTGTTTTTCATCTAATATTTACATTTTATTTAAGTCTTATTTCAATTAACAATTTTTTAAATAGTTTTTTTTAAACCATAAAAACATCAGTATAAATAAAAGCCAGTCAATTGTATTTGTATAGCACTTTTTACAAGAAACATTTGTTTGGAAGCAGCTTTATATTTGTGTTTTATTTAAATGCTCATAATGCTGCATTACTCATCAGCAACATCACTTCCTGTGTGACAGGATGTGTGCACCGGTGATGGTGGAACTGGAAGGAGAGACGGATCCACTGCAAATCGCCATGAAAGAACTCAAGTATGACAAAAAACATGTTATTACATTATAGCATCACTGACACAGTCTCAGGATTTGTATTTTTGTGTTTTGTGTGTTTAACAAGGGTGTGTGTGTGTGTGTGTGGTTGATCAGGAGCAGGAAGATCCCCATCATCATTCGTCGGTATCTGCCGGATGGGAGTTATGAGGACTGGGGCTGCGATGAGCTCATCATTACTGACTGAGAATTTCTCTCACTCACTCACTCACTCACTCTCTCACAGGCACAAACACATCCTCACACACACACACGCTCTCTCACACACACACTCTCTCACACACACACACTCTCTCACACACACACTCTCTCACACACACACTCTCTCTCACACACACACGCTCACTCACCCTCACTCATCACTCTCCTCACACACCACTCCTTTCATCACACACACACTACACCTCTCCTCTCACACACACACCTCTCACCACACCACTCTCTCAGCACACACACACTCCTCTACCCACACATCACTCTCACACACACACTCTCACTCACTCACTCACACTCACTCTCTCACACACACACACTCTCTCTCACACACACACTCTCTCACACACACACACTCTCTCTCACACACACACACACACACACTCTCTCTCTCGCTCTCACACACACACACTCTCTCACTCTCTCTCTCTCTCTTTCACACACACGCACGCACGCACACACTCTCCTCACACACACACTCTCTCTCACACAACACACACACACACACCCATCCTCCTACACTCTCTCACAGCACACACTCTCACACCGCACACCGTACACACACACACTCTCACACACACACACACTCACACACACACACTCTCACACACACACACACACTCTCGCACACACACACACTCTCTCTCTCACACACACACACTCTCTCTCACACACACACACTCTCTCTCACACACACACACACACACACACTCTCTCTCACACACGCAGATCTGTGTTTACAGCACAGATCTCAAGTCTTCTGCTCTGGAGCGTCATGTTTCATCCAGCAGTTCATCTGTTTGTCCACATGAGGGCAGCACAAACACATGATAAACACTCAACGCAAAGAGGAAGATTTCACTCTCAATCTCATTATTTAATGTTCATTCGTTTGTTTTATTCATGCAATATTAAACTTTTTTTTGTAGAAAATTATACACTGTGCTCTTATTTTTCGCATTGTTGTGAAACGAAATGACATTATCGGTAGATTCACAGTGAATGCGTTTAATAGTTTGTTTAAGCTGTTGATTACCACAAAATAAAGTTTACATTTAATTTACAGCGGTTCATTCCAATAGTTTGTAAAAACGGGAGGGTAAAAGTTGTTAGAAGATAGAATTGTTTTGTTTTTGAATAATGTTAATAAAGTGGTGGAAACTGCAAAAAGTAAGGAAAACATTGAATAATCATTTAAAGAAACAATAATCTATGAATGTGTGTATATGGATGTATTCTGGACTTATTGCATTGGCCGCGCTGTCAATGTCATGCGAGCGCTTCACTGCCGTTCATAAACCCTCTCCCGTGTCCTCCTGGTTTACTAATGTTAAGAATGGAATACTAGCATACTGTATATTTAAAAAAACAGTTTGTGAAATAGTATGCAGTATCCAACAATAAACTTCAAACAGTAGTACGCTGTCCTCATTATGTTGCTAGCTTAATGAGGTGTTTTATATTATCATTCCGCATCAGAAGTCTAAAAAGTGGTTTAAATTGATGTTAGATGTCACTTCCAGTTCTTTCCTCGCTCTGGAAATGCAAGGTCAAACTGAGGATACATGATATAATAGAAAGGTCACATACAGTTATGTTTTCACATCCCTCATGTAACTGGATTCCTGTAACTCCTATTTTTTGTTAACTGTTTATTGAATATTCTTCTGGGAATAGTAATATAAGACAAACAGCAACTGTGCAAAGTTAGAACCCAACCCTGGTAACCTTAAAAATTAATTAATAAACATATATGTAATATAAACAGTAATAAATTGTAATAATAAAATTAATTAATTAATAACTAGATAATAAATATCAATAAAATAATCAATATACATGCAGTATTCAGTAAATAGTACGCTCAGATTCACTTCTGAGCACATTCGCAGTGGCTTATGGGAAATTAATTGTGTCCTCGTGCCTCATGGAGTCGCAGTCGTATGATGATACAAAAGCAGAAACTTAAACATGTCTTTAGATTCTGGTTTGCACTCATCTAACTGCACTGTCTCTCTCTGTCATGCACACTGTTTAGGAATGTCCAAATCCTGTTGCAGTGAGACCTGCTGTGTGTGTGTGTGAGTGAGTGAGTGAGTGTGTTTTTGTGTGTGTGTGTGTGTGTGTGTGTGTGTGTGTGTGTGTGGGTCTTTGTAATCCGTGAACCCTCCCTCCTCTTGCTCAGAGCTGAATGATCTCTTTGTTTACCAAAGTATCACCAGATGATTAAATCAGGGGATTAGAAATCGCCTCAACGCTCACACACACACACACAGTTACACACAGTGTTACACACACACACACACACAGTGTTAATGCAGAGGCTGTTGAGATGTGCACTGTCATGGTATTTGTTTCAGCCAATCAGAATGAAATTACAAGCTCATAAAACCTTGCATTTTTTCAGAATGGAATACTAGCATAATGCATGTACACTTAGTCTAAACTACATTGCTGTCACATGACTTCATTGTGTTGCATGTTATGGAAATAGATCATGTCAAGCATATTGCATACAGCATTCAGTTCGGCATATGTCTTAAATGCAGAAAAGCAATATATTCTAAGTATACATAGGCTACTGTATTCTGCTGAAATACATGGGTAATATCTATTATGGTAATAATAACTATATATAGATATATTAATGAAATCATTGTAAATTTACTACACATAGCTCTACTGTTGAGTGTTCTAAGTGCGTAAACAGTACTAATTAATGAGCATCAAAATGTGGCACGTAAGAGTGACGTGGTTTGCACAGGTGGAGAAGAACGGCAAAAAAAGAGCATTCAGTAAGTGTGTGTGTATGAAGACAAGGAGGCGTTTGTACAGACTGCAGCTTTATTTAAAGTGAGGGAAGTTAGTCACGTGCTCTCTTCTATTTACACGGATAAAGAAAACACAACACTTTTTTAACCCACCACAAATACACAAAGATTCCAACCATCAAATAAAACGCTACTGATAAAAAAAAAAAACTAACAAAAACAACAAATATAAATAATATTATGTAATATATAACAAGAATGCTGTTTGTTTGCAGTTTCTGAACAATACTAATGAAGAGGGCACAAACAATTCCATTAGCCTACCCAAGACGAAAACGTCTAATAACTGACCCTGACAGCACACTTAGCTACATCACAGAGATGTCTTTTACATCTCCAAGACGTCTATAGGACATTTCCTATCAGATGACAAAGGATACATATGATTCAGAATGAATGTTGACATCTTAGAGACTTCTATCAGATGTTTGTACACAGCAGATGCTTTCCAGATGAAGAGATCTTTAACAGACATCTTGCAGACGTACGTGTGCTATCTGGGAAACAGACTGCAAAAAGAGATGTTGTCAAAATGTCATTTATTAACTGGAAACGGCTAATTACGATGTGACGGAAGCATTGCATGTGTTTGGGGTAACGGGTAAAGACGTGTAATTACCGCGTCCTGGCACTGATATTTACACCCGCTGAAAGTCATAAAACACTAATGTCATTAACAAACACTAGACAGTGGTGAAGACTTTTCAGTGTAGGTATGGCAACACAAATAACAAGAGTAACAACAATAGAAAATATTAAAACAATGAAAACACATCATTATTTGTTGATAAAAACAATATGGCCTTATTTTGGTTAATAAAAAGAGATTATTCATTCATACAAAAAAACTAAACATGGATTTACAGATAATAGCATCAGTTGTACGTTTGTTTGTGTGTATGTGTATCTGAGTGAAGTTTGAGTGGTCTCAGTGTTTGAGCGGAGGTCGACTTCCGTAATGATGTTTGGTTTGAGTGCAGTGTTGCCAACTGCTTTCAATTGAAAGTAGCAAAAACTGGTAGCTAAATGTCACTAGATGGCATCACAATGGCAAATTCACTGATCTATATAAAGATGAACACAGATCAGTGGGCAAGATGAGAACTTAGATAAGGTTTGTCCAAGAAATTGCTATATTTGTCCCTAAACTTTTGAAAAAAGTCTCAGAAGGGGCGGGGAAGTCGCTAAATCTAGCTACAAAGTAGCTAAATTGGCAACACTGTTTGAGTGTTATGCCACTCAAGAGTTCAGAAACTGCACCTATTTTTGTTGGATTCTTTTTTAATGTTTTGGTCTCAGAACTTTGGTAATCTGTCTCATGAAGGACCACTGGTGTCAAATGTCTGCCTCCTTTAATTCATCTAGCGTTGAGTGAATCTGTGACGGTTTGTGAAGGTTTTAGCCTGAGGCACGTGAGAATATGTTCCCTGCAGATCTCCACACTCACACACAAGTTTCTCTCAGGTTCCTGTCTGTGTAGATTGTGGTGCAGGTGAGCGTCTGTCATGATTTTCAGTCACACTTTTGTTGGACCCTTCATCGACTGGATACCAAACCAGAACGTCGCGTCACGGTCGAGATAAGGTGGTGTATACAGGCTGCTCCCAGTGTGTTGGGCTGTGCGACTGCGGCACAGAGCCGGGATCTGGAATGGTGGTGTACAGGGGCCTCTGCGAAGGGCCCATGTAGGAGAAGGCGGAGTAAAGGCCAGAAGTCTGGCTAGAGTGGGCGTAGTACGAGCCGGACGCCTGGTGCTCAGCGTATTCGGCGAACTGCGCACGGGACGCCAGCGAGGGGAAGGCGGCGCTGTAGTGTGGCAGGTATGTGACGTGTGACCCGCTCGCCGCGTCACTGGAGAAGTGCGTCTCGCTCTTAATCTGTGTCTTCCCGCCATCTGATCCCAAGTGCTGCTGGGATGGCAGCTGCTGCTTGGAAAGCCAGGCGGTGGAGTGACCGCTAGCGGCTGCCAACGCACTGGAGATGCCGTAAGTGTACGGCGAAGCCGAAGACCCAGCGCTTGTGCCACTCGATGACTGCGGGTGCCCGTTGGGCGGCAGGTACTGGTCGAACTCGTTCACGTCGAACGGCTCCATGTTGGCCATCACATCATGGCTGATCTCGCCAATGTCCACGTTTCCGAAATCGATGTGCGGTTTTCCGCTGGCGGATGAGGAGGCGGAGCTTCCGTCTGCTCCCACCCCCAAACCGCTCCTGGAGGCTCCGCCCTCACGCTTCCCCTCACTGGATTTACCGCCCTGCAATTCTGTTTTAGGAGTGGTAGGGGGCGTCGGAGGGCTGTGACTCTGACCTGAAGGAACAAATGTATGCTTTTTAGAGGAGGAAGTTTGGGGTCGGTAAGATTTTTGATGTATTTTGCTCACCGAGGCTGCATTTATTGAATCAAAAATACTTTTCTAACCCTATAAATTAGTCACTGTCACTTTTGATCAATTGAATGCGTCCTTAATGAATAAAAGTGACCCCAGATGTCTTAACAGCAGTATCTCACCTGTAGTGTGAGGGTGGTGTCCGTCGCCCAGTGGCGATCCTGCATGTACCACATCCAGATGCAGACTTTTGTAATGCGATTGGCTGTGACTGACCTCGCCCTCAGAGTGGCCGTCACCCTCAGAGTTGGATCCCGGTTTGCCGTTCTTGCGTCTACGTGGCTGGTACTTGTACTCGGGATAATCTTTCTTATGCTGCTTCCTCAAACGCTCAGCTTCCTCGATAAACGGCCTCTTATCCGACTCGTTCAGCAGCCTGAAACACACATGCAAAAAAAGATGATATTTTACACAGTATGTAATGCAAAAACATTAATATATTTTAAAATACCAGAATTTTTTAAATAGTGAAATGCTCAGCAAATGTGACAGGTAACAGTTAATCACTGGACAAATAAAGAGAATCTAATCCTATATCATCACAGTAAACTCATATATAAACTCAGGCACTCATATAAACTGACAATAAAATCTTATTTCAATCACAACAGAATTTCAATACTTCATCGGTGCTTTTGAAGTTTAAGGTTTTAAAAATGTGTCATTTTTTTCCCTGTAAAATTTACAGTATGTAAAAATAGGAGTTAAGTGTCGAATAAACTATAATGACACCTGCCTTTGAGATTGTTGAGTTGTTAAATACTGAAAGTGGCTCGGATTTCTCATCTGAGAGTTTAACATGAGCAGACTGATATTCCAGCTGGTGTCTGAGCAAAACTCTGCGGTTTGATTCTCCACCTGTTATGCTCTCATCTGTAGAGCGAGACACAGGCGAACCAAACACTCGCTCCCTCATGAAAATAAACTATTTTAGACAAATACACTCCGTAATAGCTGAAGTTGGCCTTCTAGCTCAGGTTAATAGTGCTGTTTACGGACTGTGGCCAGTGTGTGTGTATGTGTGTTTGTGCTCTGCAGCTCCTGAAGGGATTTGTCCTTCTAATCTGGCATGTTGAAGGAACGATTATTCTGAGCTAAAGCCCCTGAGAAACTCAAAGCCAGAGGCCGAGTTAACAACACCACCGGAGCAGTGTGCGGTTAATATAAGGCTGACAGTGAGGTGTGGCCATCAGATAGACAGCAGAACCTAAGAGAGCCATTAAACTCAAGCATCAATTATTTAACGATAGAATTACAGTAATGAATTCATGCAGGCTGTTTCTTGAGTGGTTTATGACAGTGGAGGGACTGAGGGTGTGCAAATGGACCTCTAATTCGATCACCATGATTTTATGGAGATGCTTTGTTTTTTTCTTCTTATGTTTATTATTCTTATGTGTTAATACATTTTTATTTTTTAACGTTTTACTGTTAATTTTAATGCTTATGCATCTTTTATGATTATTTTGAATATGTTTTAAGTAAAACAAGTGAAAAGCAAAAGTGCTATATAGATAAAGTTGCATTTGGAGTACTATATGATATAAATATAAATATGAATTTGTGCATGACATGGCAAACATCTAGTACCATATTTTATATCTAAGTACCACGGTACTAACATCACCGCACCATGGTGGCGCCACAGCATCTTTTGTAAGGGTTGCACAGGTAAAACGTGTTTTCTCTCTCTCTCTCTCTCACCTCCAGAGCTTTCCGAGTGTTTTACTGAGCTCGGCGTTGTGCAGGTGCGGATATTGATCCGCCAGTTTCCTGCGCGCGGCTTGCGCCCACACCATGAACGCGTTCATCGGGCGCTTCACGTGCGGCTTGTTCTTGCTGCTCGAGTTCACGCGCACGGGCATGGGTACGAGGGTCCAGTCGTAGCCGTTAAGCACCTGACTGACCGCCTCGCGGATGCCGATGGGGAAACGGTCGTCGTCTTCGTCGGACTTCACCGAGACCCCGGTGGAGACGCCGGCCTCATCATCACCGACGCCCGGCATCTGAGACGCCTGACCGGGAAGAGGGGAGTCCGCCCCGCCGGGAGCACCGGACGAGTGTCCGGGGGACATGGAGTGACCGTCGTCCGAGACCCCGGGACTCATGTCCACCTCTGACATGCTGTGCTCCTCCGCCGACATCGGTCCTCTCGCTCTGCGGCCACAGGTGTCTTCGGTAGGTCTAGTTGTTCTCGCAGGGCCTGTTTTTTTAGTTTATTCACTTAAAAAATGCCAATGCTTTTTCTATATATATATATATATTATATATATATTATATTTCTTTAGGTCCTCAATGGAACGTTACACTCTTGTTTTTTCACACATCTCATTTCTTTATCAGAATGAATCCATCCGCCGTCTTTCTCAGGATATAAGATCTGATGAAAAACCTGCAACAATACACACAAAGGAATGATTATTTTCTATTATCACAGGTTGTCAAGTATTTCTTCTGAATGTGCAATAATATGAATATGGAGTTGTAATGGCATATTGCATAACCCAGCACTCAAAACGCCTCGCGAACAAGATCAATCTGTTCAGGAAAAACTGCTCCAAACACTGAGGCTTTGACTTGATTTAGAATTCGTCTTTTTTCCAGCAACATACGGTGGCGTCAGTTCGCCTCAGCGTGCGTGTGTGTGTGTGTGTGTGTTATTTTAGCTTCACTTCTGCTAACAAGCTACTGTTGAAGGTTTGGTGGTATGTTCAAGCTCCCGGGAGAGAAAGCGCTGGAATAATGCGGGCTTCATTGCGCGCCGCTGCTGGATAAACACGGAGCGCCGCGGCTGGGGCCAGCTGAATTACGCAGTGTTTGTTGGTGAAAGCACAAGCGACGACTTATAACCAGCAGAAAAATACAGAGAGTCATTGCAATGTGTTTCTGAAAACTCAAGCGAGCAGCGAAGTGAATAGACGCGCGCCTTTAGGAATAAAATATTTATTTTGCGTCTATAAGATCAATCAGAGAACCAGCTTTTCTCTCAGAGTATGAACTGAACACAACAGATATGCTACTGTTTTATATACGGCAAACACACTAGAGATGAATTAGGCCTGCTGTTGCGGGTGCGGGTCGAATCTCAGCCGAACACAAGAACAACAAACCATCCGACACCAGTTTGAATTCAGATCAGACACAGCTAGGTGACTTAACTTCTGTGATAACAGATTCATTTAATATCAACTCAATAATCACATTTGAGAGGCTCACTGCGTTTAGATCTGTGTCCGATTGCCTTGTGTGTTAAGTAGAAGTTTCTTTGGGACACAAATAGCCTGATAATGCACCTCATTAGACTTAATAATTCGTTTTTAGTAGACTAACACAGGTCCATTTATTTAAGTAGCCTAATTGCGCTTTTGGGTTTGCTCTAGTTTCAAAGCGACTGTTTAAGAGAACTTAGAAGCGTTGTTCATTCGCTTGAACCACTCACAACTCTGCATTGCTCGTTTTTTATCCGCCACTGCTAACTTGGTTTACTATTCAAATCTTATTCAGTGCATAGTGTTATTTCGGCATATTCTTGACAAGGTTCACGCAGTACAGTAGGGCGGGTCATTACGCCTGGTTTGGCAATAATTTGCCCCTAATTCACTCATGCCAAAACACCACTCTCCTAAATGGAACAATCCCATTAAAATATTACCAGACATTTAAACAAACGTGCTCAGATTTTACAAAAATTAGATTACTTCCACTAATGAGATACTGTTGATGGGATCTCTTTTGCAATTCCAGTGTTTTTATCAGAATATCGGAGCGTGAAACTTGTTATTTTTTTCTTTGTGTGTTAAAGGAATGTAACAGACTTAACATATTATGTAGATTTTGTACTTTACGTTTTTCTCTTTTCACATTTTTAAATTGCACTTAAATCTGATGGCTCTGTAGAGCAATTTGAAACAGCATTTTGCGAGTAAAACGTTTTTCAAAGACTATAGCAAATATCGTCTGTATTTTAAAAAGCTCGTAAATATTTATAATAGCTGCAACAACATGGATAAAAGTACTTCAAATCAAAGTATTCAAATCCGTCATTTAACGAGCTGTAGGCCTAATTATTATTAAAAAAAAATTGGCAAATGACCGATGCGTCAAATCGTTTCGTCAAACACCGATTAAGCAACTTTTTCCATTAAGACAGATTAATTTAACACGACTCCGATTTACACATTCACGCAAATCTCGAAATGTATCCCTCGTGACACCAACTTAGTTTTAAAGAGTTTCGTGCTCAGAAAATGTGAGCGTTGCAGTATTTTACAGTTAATCCAGAAAGATAAAAAACTACTTTCTTCTTTACAATTACGCCCTTGTTACCCAAACTCAAACCACAGCAGAGAAACCCGGATTCACATGTAAATAAGCAGATGTAGAGAAATAAAGTCAAAGCAGGGCATTAACAATACTGATACTAATTTCTCTGTTTATCGGTTTCTCGATGCATTGCATTGCCGTATATTCCCACACAGAGTAAGTGATAGAGAGAGAGGTAATAATGTCAAGCGTCTTACTGCACTGAAGCAGGTCGCCCGCCCAGCGCGAGAGTCCGTCGGTTCAGCCCCCTCGCTCGCGCTCTGAATGCCTGCTCTGTGTCGCGCGCCGGGGCTTAAAGAGCCTCGTTGTGTGAGGAGCAAGAAAAAAAATCATTTCGTGGAAAAAAAAGTTCTTAAAGGGACAGCAGAGGCCCGTCGGGTCGCGCTCTGATTGGCTGCCGGATTTCGCCCTGAAGCTTCTCAACGGAGGGCGGTGATTTCTGCGGCAAATCAACGCCAGTAATATTTGGCCTCTTAGGGTGTAATCGTTTTTATTTTATTTGTGAGTTGAAACATTTTTTTATACATTTATTCACATATTTTGAGCTTTATATGCTGATTTAGCTCTCAGGTATAAAGTGTTGGTGTAAAGTTGTCATATTATAAATAGTTTTAAATGGCCACTGTCATCTTAAAAATAAAGGTTCTTTATTGGAATCGATGGTTCCATGAAGAACCTGTAACATCCGCATTTAAAGGTTCTTAATAGTGGGAAATGTTATATAGAACTGTAGGCTTACTTTGGGAAACAAAACTGGTTCTTTTATGGCATGACTGTGAAAACGCCTTTATTTTGAGTATTAATCCAAATTATCTATCTGTTTCATTTTAAAATCAGAGCTTATGTTTATTCATGAGCATTCAGACTTACGCGCAGGTTATTGGCGGATATCTCATTTCTAACGCATAGAAAAGTTTGCTATCAAAAATAGCCATTTGTTTTGTATTCCAATAGGTACAAAACTTGGAATACAGAGAGTTGAGTTGAATGGGGGGGGGACACAATGAGTTGATGAAAAGCGAATACTAATTAAAGCTACTAATTAATTAAATCATAAAACGTCGAATTAAAATTCACACATAATTGGCAAATAAAAATAATCACAATAAAAGTAAAAAATTGTATATGTCATGTGACCATTAACCGACAGAGAACCGTGAACGTGCGAAAGTGTTGTTACATTTTTTTGAAAATGACTCCAAGTTGCCCGACTGACAAAGTTTGGGAAACGCTGCAATATAAGAATGCAAAAATGTCAAATTAGCTACTGCTGTTACGTTAGTAATGTTATAATCAGTGTTGGGGAAAGTTACTTTTAAAAGTAATGCATTACAATATTGCGTTACTCCATAAAAAAGTAACTAATTACGTTACTTAGTTACTTTTTATGGAAAGTAATGCGTTACGTTACTTTTGCGTTACTTTTTAAATCTGGACAGGGCTTGCTTGTTTGTTTTTAAAATAAAGAAGTTATATTTTTGGCAAATATAAAAGCCTTTTCACACCAAAAGTGAAATGAATGCGCCTCAGGCTGAAGGGAAAGTACAGTAGAATGCAGAAGAAGAAATTTCAACACACTTCAGCAATAAAACACACAAATGTTTGTCTAGAGTAATGTTTGCTTATTAGTACGCTTGAACTGGATCATCGAAGCTCAGAAGCAAAGACATTGGTTAATAGAATGGGATTAAATACATAAAGGATATTTGTGTTGTTTAACATTTAATTATTGCAGGTTTGCGTCATATTCTGAGTTGCATTATTTTTATTCATTTTGAGGAATACTGAATCTGTGTTTTTTGTTGTTGTTATTTTTTTGTGTGTGTGAGATGAATTAATGCATATTCATATTTATTTTAGAGCTACAGTAACATCTTCTGATTTCTCTCAACATGGGGACAGGAGAGCTGTCAATCAATAAATTGAAAAAAAAAGTAACTTGCATTACTTATTTGAAAAAGTAACTCAGATATTCTCTTGTAAATTAAAAAAGTAATGCGTTACTTTACTAGTTACTTGAAAAAAGTAATCTGATTACGTAACTTGCGTTACTTGTAATGCGTTACCCCCAACACTGGTTATAATGCAGTTTTATTATTTTGTCAGACTTTCACAGGTGGTCGCTGGTCCCTCATTTGGGTCACGGGGGGTCTCGGGTGTTTCCGATCACACTGGCGCGTTGTTGTCCTGCTTGTGCCGCGGGGTGTGCACCTCCCCCCCGCCGAGCGCCATCGGACCTGTCAGCGGCTCCGGCACCTGCTGTGCGCAACAACGTCTTCCTTCTTACTCGAGCGCGTGCGGAATAGCATATCCATGAGTGTAAATTCATCTAGGCTATTGAGTTTAATAGCTTGCGACTTATTAGCTGATTTGAAGTCTTAGTTTTATATGCGGGATGGTGTGCGCATGTAGGCCTGCAGTCGTGACCCGCTGGAATGAGCTCCTGTCGTGCTACGTGTTAGTACCATAATTGCATCACATAAACACACAGAGAGCGCATTTAACGCGTTTAAACAGAAAATATAGAAAGACGAGAAGAGAGGCGAACGACGGGCCAAACGCACACAAACACGCGCGCTGTTCTGGTCAACAATAACCTCTTGTATTTCCGTCTCGCGACGCCCCCCCCCCCCCCCTCCTCCACCCTCCACACAAGCCAAAAATCATTGCCTTTTTCATTATCCATGAATGTTGACTCTGATAAGGGGATCCTGAGCATGAGAGCATCTCTCTGTCTCGGTCTCCGGCGCTCTTTGCGTCCTTTGTTTTATCTCAGGTGAATTGTAATCATGTGATCAAACGAACACCCCCCTTCCATTACCCTCTTAAATGAAAAAAATGAGGAACAAAAAGCAGTTCTGTGTATATAAAAAAAAGAACAGAAAAGAGAAAAGACGCGCGTCTCCCTTTAGAGAGTCTTTTCTCCGCGTCGCTTCAAACGCACGCGTATAGAGGAAAAGCGCAGTCTCTCGCGGTGCGGATATATGCGGGAATCACGCGGACCCGAGGCCTGCTGCACGCTTGGATGTGAGTTTCTCCCGGTTGCTCTATTAGGGAAGTTGGGAAAGGCGCGCATGCATGCAGGGAGGGAAGCGAGGAGAAAACGGCGTTTATAGGAATATGACTGCGCGCGCGTCACTTTGTCTACAAGCACTTGAAACATAAACATAAAGCGCAGACCTGGGGACTAACATGTTTAGGGGATCATCGTGCAGTTATATCTTATGTGTGTTGAATTGGTGTGTAGCTTTGGGTGTTTGTCTTCCTGTGGCTTCTTGCAGCGATGTCATTTTGGATGATCGCGAGGCTTATGTTCTTTTATGGCGTGTTTGTTCTGCCTTAACATTTGTGTGCATTGAGAATTTGTACTATAAATTAATTTATCTTTATTTTGTTTACATTTTCATAGATTATCAGTGAAAGTGAATTGGACATTCGTTCTCAGCAATGGTTTCCGTTTTTTTAATGCAAAGACTGTTTTTAAATAAGACACAAATCTGATCATTACGATAATACTGATACGAATAATAATTCATTAACTGTGCTAGTTCAGAAATAATTATTTCTTATAATGTATTTTAGTTGAAATAAGTTAAACCCGCAGGTGCGCGAGATGGTCGTCATTACCTGGACTAATTACTAAATAATTAACACGCGCCTTTGCCTTTCTTTTGAAAACTGTCAGAATTACAGCAAAATGGTTTTCATCTAATAGCATGCATCAGATCAGAATTATCCTGTTTGTATTTCCATTTCAAACGTTAGCTAAAGATCGAATATATAATAACAATTGTTAAAAACTATTATTTGCATATAAACTCGATGTTATTATTATTATTATTAATAATATTATTATGATTTCGTCGTTCTTGTTTTGTAATGATTGTTGTTTTTGTGTAGTTTTCATTTCCCGAACGACTCTCAATGAAGCGTTTAAATGCATTAAAATAAAGTTGAAATGAATTCGTTTCCCGTCAAGTTTAATCGTTTTTAACATTTTATAAAACGTAAAATAATTGTAATTTTGAAACGGGATATTGTCGAAATGACTCGCTCGTTTATAATTAACGCGACCATATTAATATGCTATACAATAATTTATTTAATCACGAGTTTTATTATGAATTCGTAGCCTATATTAGTGTAAATCTCCGTTAGAATAGAGCGCGCGCGAGTGATTTAGGCTTATTAAACCAATTAATGACTGATATCAGTCCATATGCGATGAAAACTGTATCTGTGCTGCAATTAAAAACTTGTCCATCAGCGTTTCTTTAAATTACAGTTTTGCCCTAACGAGCTGCAAACTAAAGTGAATTATTGAACCTACTAGTGGATTATTCTTCATTCTGTTGGAAACTGATGTTTTCAGCAAATCTCAAACATTGCTGTCTGTTATTTCTCTCTCTGCACAGTTTGATTGGATAATGTGTGTGTGTGTGTGTGTGTGTGAGAGAGTGTGTGTGTGTGTGTGTGTGTGAGAGAGAGTGTGTGTGTGTGTGTGTGAGAGAGTGTGTGTGTGTGTGTGTGTGTGTGTGTGATGGTATGAGTGTGTGTGAATGAATATGTGTGTTTTAGTCATGCAGCATGTGACAGTGATGCTGGTTGCCCTTGGAGAGGGTTGCTGGGATGTGCATGGGTCAAAAGGTCAATATGAGGACATGCATGTCTCATGATCGACTGACGGCTGGCCTTCACACACACACACACACACACGCACACACTCACGAACACACACACACACGCACACACACACACACACTCGCACACACACACAAACACACACACGCACGCACACACACACACACCTGATCACATTGGGTCTGCATGTGTGCCAGTTTCTGGCCTGACAGGAAGTGGGGCGAACCACAAAAGATGCGAGTGGGCGGAGTTTTTATCATTTTTCCTCTGAGAACGAAAGGTTTTGCCCTTTTGTCCGCTTCAGTAATGACGGCTGGGGAATTCCTGCGTGTGGCAGGAAAGGTCAGCCGCTGATGGACTGAGCTCCTGCGTGCGGGGTTTGTGCTTCTCGTGTTGTTTTGCTGGCTAAACGAGGTGGAACTGGTGAGAATCCCAGCGGAGTTGAGTTCCTGTGGGCGGAGCCTCGGCTTCACCTGCACCAGCGAGACTCACCTGTGTGATACTTTACTCTCTGAGAAACCACTCTAGCACACAAACACACATTTACTGAACGCTTTTACTTCATCTTTTTTATTTGCTGCATTTCAGAGACTTCCAGAGGTTATTCCTGTGGTGGAGTGTGTACGTGTTCAGTGCAGGCTTATTTAAACAGCACTGGTAACACTTTATTTTAAGGACCGATTCTCACGTTTAACTACCATGGATATCACTAGCATATTGTCTGTTTATTAGTATTTGCGGGCAAAATAGCCTTGTTCTGCATGGCCATATTCTAGATCCCTTAATCCAACCCAGGCCTAAACTTAACTACTACATTACTAACTATTAATAAGCAGAAATATTATTAGTTTACTAAGGCAAAAATTGTAGTTGATAGTTAGTTAATAGTGATAATTGGACCTTGAAATAAAGCATGACCACATAATTATATTTTTCTTTCATATACTTTTTTACTATATGTATATTAGGAAATACAGGTTTTAAATATCTATATTATTTTATTAAATATTTTGATATTTACTGGTTTTCAGTTCATTATATAGGATATATTTAGTTCATTTATCAGAGGCTTTTACCAAAGCGACGTACAAACGAGTTCAACAGAAGCAATCAATGTATAGGTATTTAAAACACTAAAAAACAGAAACCAAAACTAGCTAAACTGTCTTAAATAACTTATACACATTTTTAAAATAACAGGAGGTACCCGAGATTAATTAAAAATGACAAATGCATACAACAAAATTCATAAAGCTAAAAACAAGTCAAAATATTAAAGAACAAAAGGTATAAGGGTATAATAATGATTCTAACATAACACCAAGCCAAACACCAAAAAACAACTACATATATGAGTATGTACAACCACACACACACATATCATTATATATAAATTATAATATATATATATATTATATATATATTATACATAGTAGATAATATTTTTACATCAATATAATAGATATTTCTCATTTTCATTTAGTTTGATGTGAAGTACTAAAATAACTCAAATTAAATAAAACTAAAAACATAATTAAAAGACCTATACAGACATAATAAAATCAGACATAATTTAACTAAAATTAAAATAAATAACAATTACAAATAATACAAATCAAAAGAACACTGAGCCAAAAACACATTGCTAAAAAAACAACAACTTACTTAGACATAGTAAGAAAGGTATAAAAAACTGAAACAGAAGCAAAACAAGTAGTAGGAAAGAGGAGAAATAAAGAAATAAAGAGAGATACGGTGTCCGGCCGGGTGGAGTCGCACGGTAGAGTCGATGGTCTTTACACTCTTCGGTCTTCACACGAGGAGGCTGTCACGTGACCGCTACCGTGCTAAATTAAGCTTTTTTATACCCGTCTAACAAACTACTACATTAATTCAGGCGGACACACTTTCCTTATTTTCTCACAACAAATGGCCAAGCAAGCGCACAACACTGACAAGATACGCGATACAGAACGAGACCAAACGCGATATCAGCACATCTCCACACAAACAAAACAAGCATTTCCTAGCAACGACAACGGCACTACACACTAATGAGACAAGTATATACACTTACGAGCTGCTTTTAACTTCCGCTGATAAAGACTGCTTCTCTCAAAGACTATTTCTTTACACTGTTTTCTGCTGGCGCTTGAACACACTTTCCTTATTTTCTCCACAACAAATGGCCAAACAAGCGCAGACACTGACAAGATACACGATACAGAATGAGACCAAACGCCACATGCTATATAGATGACAATATATCTGTAGTATGAATGAAACATTTATTTTTATTGCAGGCTTGTTTAAAAATCATGTTTTAAAAATATTTTTCTTTTGACAAATATATATATGGGTTAACTTTATGTATTTATTTATTAAAGCTCTAGGCTGTAGTGATTGAATGCTGGTGGGTTTATTCATTAATACATTTATATTCTATATATCTCTAATTCATTATAATCTAAGTGTGTTTGTGAATCTGCACACTCTGCAGGAGTGTGTGAGTGTGGAGTGAGTGTGTGTGTGTGGTTGTCACTGTATCGTGTGAGTGTTGTGTGTGTGTGCGTGATGGTGTGAGGAAGTGAGTGAGTGAGTGAGTGTGTTGTGTGTGTGTTGTGTGTGAGTATTGTGTGTGTGTGAGAGTATTGTGTGTGTGTGTGTGAGTGAGTGAGTGATGTGTGTGTGTGTGTGAGTGATGTGTGAGTGTGTGTGTGTGTGTGTGAGTGTGTGAGTGAGTGAGTGTGTGTGTGTGTGGTGTGTGTGTGTGTTTCACTGTGTTGTGCTGGTGAGGTTGTGAGAGTGTGTGTGTCCCTGGTGTGTGTGTGTGTGGAGTGGGTGGTGAGGTGAGTGTGTGTGTGTGTGTGGTGTGTGTGTGTGTGTGTGTGTGTGGTGTGTTGTGTGTGTGTGTGTGTGAGAGAGAGAGTGAGTGAGTGAATGAGAGTGAGTGGGTGTGGTGTGTGTGTGTGTGTGAGTGAGTTAGTGAGTGTGGGTGTGTGTGTGTGTGAGAGAAAGAGAGAGTGTGTGTGTGTGTGTGGGAGTGTGTGTGAGTGTGTGTGAGTGGGTGTGGGTGTGTGTGTGTGGGGTGTGTGGTAGTGTGCGTGTGTGTGTGTGTGAGAGAGAGTGAGTGAGTGAGTGAGTGAGTGAGTGAGGGTGTGTGTGTGTGTGAGTGAGTTAGTGAGTGTGAGTGTGTGTGTGTGTGTGTGTGAGAGTGTGTGTGTGTGTGTGTGTGACAGGTGGTTTTTGCTCTATAAACTCATTGTGAAATACAGTCGGTAGCGAATGTACATTTGCATTTATTCAGATGCTTTGATCCATGAATAGAATAAATATGTTTCAGATGTTATCTTGACTGTAACATTTGAAGCATGCATTTCTGTGAAGCTCCTTTGAAACTTTGGGTATTGTGAAAAGCGCTATACAAATGAACATGAATGGAAATATATACACTAACTTTAATTCATCATTGAGCTGTTTTGTTCTGGAACAGGAAGATTTTTTCTCTCTCTTTTCCTCATCAATCCCTCCATTCTGTACATTCTCCCACTTTCTGCTGAATATTAATGATTAAAGCTCATTAACATGTCATCATCTTCAGAGGGTTAATAAAGTCTGGAGGTTCGTGACCCCTGCTGACCCTCTCTCTCTCTCCACCCATCTTTTAATAAATCGATGCAGCTGCGTAACGCTTAAATGGGTCCCCGTCTCTGGGATGAATCCTGCTTTTGTGTCGTCTCTCTCTCTCTGCTGGTGGACGGGTGGCAGTGGTGTGGTGGGGGGCAAAGTCTTGGACAGGATTCCTCTGCAGCTGGGGAAGAATGGATGGAGAGAGAGAGAGAGCATGAATGCACCATTGTACGCTCACTTCATATCTGCACCGACTGCCTCCGCCAAGAGTCCAGTTACCCCAATTGTGTTGGAGAAACATCTAAAGGAAGCTGATATGGGGTTTCAGAGGGTTTAATGGGGGTTTGGGGTGGAGGAGGGCGAGAGAGAGAAAGAGAGAGAGAATTGGTTACCTGGTTTTCAGGTATGCGTAAATCCTTCCCCAGCAATATCCCAGCTAACAGGGAACGTTCTTAAAACGTTCTCTCAAAGTTTTCAACAAACGTTCCTCCAGTAACATTAATATTTTTTTCAAAGCATTTTTAAATGTTACTATTTGTTTCAGAATGTTCAGAGAACATTTAAAAGTAACATTCCTATAATGTTTTCAAAATGGTAAAACGCAACGTTCCCTTAACCTTAGTGTAACCATTAAAAACTGTTATTTCCATCATGAATGAATGAATGATGAATTTATATAGCGCTTTATTGTGTATTGTTGCACACCCATAATCATGAAAAAATATTCTTCCAGTAATGTCAATAGAACGTAGTTTTCAAAGTAGTTTTTAATAAACAACACAAAAACATTAATGTTTTTGTCTGAAACATTTTATTTGAATGTTCATCTAGTGTTTTTGTTAATGTAATGACATATTCTGGAATATTCAGAGAACATTGTAAAGTACAATTCCTATAATATTATCAAAATAATAAAATGGAATGTTACCAATGCATGTAACCAAGCAAAAAAAAAAACATATTTAACATACTTAAACAGTATGTTTCGAACGATCAGGGAACTTTTAGGAATAATACTAATGAGAGCGTTAGCAAAACGTTCTCAGAACATGTTGTTTGCTGGGATGTTGCTACAGGTGTGGTCAGCATAGAAACAACCCAAAATGATGTGTAAATGGCAGATGTGTATATTTGTATATGGCAGATGTGTTTAAATGCAGATGGACTGTATTTATTCCATATCTGCTATTAATATGTCATTGTTCTGTTGAGGTTTATCAAGCAGTGTGAGTGATTGTGAAACGGTGAGCATTACTCACACTATTAGTAGAGTATGCAACATTGTTTCCTCTTTATGTGTCATGTGAGGGATATCATGGTGAAAACAAATCAGGTTATTTAGCTTTTTTTAATTGAATTAGGAGTCAAATGCTTAAATTGCAAGATTAAGTAATTAATTAACCGTTGGGTAGGAAGAAAGATGTTAAAAATCCCAGCTGGTGTTTGTCCAGTTAATTCTCACTGGAAATGCAGCATCAGCTCAAGTGCACACTGGGTTGTTTATGGCACGCATGCAGTACATACTAGATCCTTTAGAAATAATAAGAGTAGTTTGTTGGTGTCCAAATGCAATATAGCGTTCGATTGGCATTGTTTAGATGATGTGCCACTTAGACAGACAGAGCAGAAACAGTGCTTTTAAAGAGCTCACTGCCTGAAATTTGATCCTACAAAACTGAGCTCCACTTATAATGTTAGTCAAGTTTTTTGATGGTCATAATTTAGTTTGTCATGATTGTTTCCACCCTCTTTCTGACCCTAAATAAGCTGTTTTTTCCCCTTCAGTAGAAGTGTTAAAGTCTTCTATATAGACGTGTCTTCTTCAGAAGTTCTCCTATTCAACATTTGTGGCTCTGAAGCACATCTGACATCAGTGAGGAAACTCATTTCATTTGTGTTCAGTTTCTGTGTTCGGGCCGTTGTGTTTCATTGGAGTCACAGGTTGAAAAACGGTTTTTTTTTTGGGAAAAAGAAAAAAACAAAAAAAAAAAAAAAGAAAAAAAAAACAAAGAAAAAAAAACAGAAAAAAAAAAAAAAAAAAAAAAAAAAGAAAAAAAAAAAAAACAAAAAAGAAAAAAAAAAAAGAAAAAAAAAAAAAAAAACAAAAAAAAAAGAAAAAAAAACGCAGCACCTGCTGACGTTCGAGTTTCAGTAACTTCTGGGTGAGTTCTGAACAAGGTACAGCATTAGTTCATCAAACCGTTCAGTTTCAAAACATGAAGGAAAGTTTGATCTCTTCGGAATGCTTAAGTCAATAAATGTGACATTTGAGAATTTGACACGTTCTTTAAAGTGATTATGATTTGCATGCATTTGTGCCACATTAAAATGTCTGTAAATGCAACTTTTGTTATATTTATCAGCCAAGATGACGAGGGTGTTATAGTAAATACGTTGTGTGTGTGTGTGTGTGTGTGTGCAGGTGTGTGTGTGTCCGGGTGTGTGTGTGAGTCTGTTTTTCTATGCATGCGCGAGGGGAGTTAAAGCTGAATGCACACAGACTCATGGGGACCTAAACTGATGGGGAAACAAGCTTATAAATCATAAAGTTTTTTTTTTTAATGAAAAAAAGCCGGAAAGAAAAGGTGGTTGTGTGTGTGGTGTGTGTGTGTGTGGGTGTGGTGTATGGTTGTGTGTGTGTGTGTGTGTGTGTGTGTGTGTGTGTGTGTGTGTGTTGTGTGGTCGTGCTTGGTGGTTTTGACAGGTTTATGACAAAGACGGTGAGAGGCAGGGAATGAGAAGTTGGGGTGAGGTTTTTGAGTCACAACTGATGGTAAAAGGATAGCAAACCAGAAGTGTGTGTGTGTGTGTGTGTGTTGTGTGTTGTGTGTTTTGTGTTGTGTTGTGTTGTGTTGTGTGTGGTGTGTGTGTGTGTGTGTGTGTGGTGTGTGTGTTTGTGTGTGTGTGTGTGGTGTGTGGTTGTGTGTGTGTGTGTGTGTGTGTGTTGTGTTGTGTTGTGTTGTGTTGTGTTGGTTGTGTTGTGTGTGTGTGTGTTGGTTGTGTGTGTGTGTGTGTGTTGTTGTGTGTGTGTGTGTGGGTTTGGATGGAGGACAGGATGAACAGGAACGGAGGGGGGGGAATAGGATAGGAAAGAGATTTGTGGGTGAGTTTGAGTCACAACTGATGAAATGCAGAAAATGATGTAGAAGAATTCAGACGACAAAAGAGTCTTTCTGTGCGTGTCTCTCGTTCACAGGACGCTCTGGTGGAGCTCTCTCTCCCCTCGGGCCGCTGTGGGCCTTGTGACTCCCTTCTTGATTTCTGAGGGTCACGCTGGATGGAGGAGCTTCAGTGTTTCTCAGACTCTGGAGATCAGAGCATCTGCTTCTCACGGCCTCGTTCCTGCTGATTGATCTGGGATTGATCAGTTCTCAGCGATCACTCAGCTGAGACTCTAATAAATGAGTTTATTAAACATCTGTGTTTTGATCAGGAATTGTCAGTCTTTTCTTCAGCAGCAGACATGTTAGAATAAAAAAATTATTGTTTATAACATATTGTAAAATGACACAAAGGCCTGAGCTGTGCAGTTTCCAGGGTGTTTAGAGTAGTTGCAGTTGCTAGTGCATTCTAGGCAGTTGATATCGTGTTCTGGGTGGTTGCTAGGGCTTTTTTGGTAGTTGCTAGGATCTTCTGTGTGGTTGTTAGGGCATTCTGTGCAGTTATTGGGGTGTTGTTAGTGGTTGTTATGGTATTTTTCATAGTTGTTAGGCATTCTGTGTGGTTGTTAGGGTGTTGTTAGTGGTTGATAGGGTGTTCTGTGTGGTTGTTAAGCATTCTGTTTGTTTGTTTGTTAGGGTGTTGTTAGGGTAATGTTAGTGATTGTTAGGATATTAGTTGTTGTTGGGGCATTCTGTCTGGTTGTTAGGGTGTTCTGTGTGGTTGTTAGGGTTTCGTTGGTGGTTGTTAGACATTCTGTGTGGTTGTTAGGGTGTTGTTAGTGGTTGTTAGGGTGCTCTGTGTGGTTGTTTGGATGTTGTTACGGTGTTTTGTGTGGTTTTTAGGATGTTGTTATGGCATTATGTGTGGTTGTTAGGGTGTTGTTAGAGGTTGTTGGGGTGTTCTGTGTGGTTGTTTGTATGTTGTTATGGTGTTCTATGTGGTTGTTAGGGTGTTGTTAGTGGTTGTTATGGTGTTCTGTGTGGTTGTTAGGGCGGTGTGTGGTTGTTAGGGTGTTGTGTGTGGTTGTTAGGGTGTTGTGTGTGGTTGTTAGGGTGTTCAGTGTGGTTGTTAGGCTGTTGTTAGTGGTTGTTATGGTGTTCTGTGTGGTTGTTAGGGCATTGTTTGTGGTTGTTATGGTGTTCTGTGTGGCTGTTAGGGTGTTCTGTGTGGTTGTTAGGGTGTTGTTGGTGGTTGTTGGGGGGCTGTGTGTGTGGTTGTTGGAGTGTCTGTAGTGCTGTTAGGGCATTTGGTTTGTGGTGTATGGTGTCTGTTTGTTGTTTAGGGTGTTGTTAGTGGTATGTGTGTTTGTGGTTGGTTATGGTGTTCGGTGTCGCCGTTAGGTGTTCTAGTGTGGAGTGTAGGGCCTGCTGTTATGGTGTTCTGTGTGGTTGTTAGGGTGTTGTTAGTGGTTGTTAGGGTGTTGTTTGTGGTTGTTATGGTGTTGTTTGTGGTTGTTAGGGTGTTCTGTGTGGTTGTTAGGGTGTTGTTAGGGGTTGTTAGGGCATTCTGTTCAGTTGTTAGGTGTTTTGTGACTGTCTGACATGTATAGACTCCTGCAGTCTCGTGTCGCTTCTGCACTGTGGATGTGGTTCTGGTTCCTCCATTATCTGTGGGGGTTTTCACCTGTTTTCTGGTTGAACAGATGAAAATGATCTCACATGATCTGAGGAATCCTAGAGCACAAACACACTCTCAGCATTAACACTGACTGTTAGAAGTACTAGTGATGATTGACTGAGTTAACGGGTCCTAATGAATCTTTACGGGTCTTTAAAGCGGCAGTAAAGTGCTGGTGAAGATCATTGATCATGTGTTTGTCTGAGATCAAGTCATGACATCACATGACTCACAGGCCTGCAGGAACACAAACACATTCCATTGCTACTGGAACAGACGACATGTTTCTCTCTCATGCAGAAATGCCCCTGAAACACAGACCGTAACACTAGAAACCTGAGCTGTGATTATATGAGGATCCTGAACATCTCAGATTCAGTCCAACTGCATCCGGGTCCTTCAGCCAAACAGGTGTCCTTTGTGTTCCTCATTTACAGATGAGTAAACATGTCTTCTAATTTCAAACGCACCAACAAAAAGTCCAGCACTTTTTTTTTTACTTTAATTTAATTTTTTTTTTCTTTGTGATCTTCACCTTGCTGTTTTAGATACACATTTTATACTCTCAATAAATAGCATGTTTGACAGAATGAAGTTTAGCAGATGTTCATCTACTGTGACGTTGAGTCTAACTAACTAACTAACTAACTAACTAACTAGTTGTTGCATTCAGAATGAGCCTGTAATCAGTGCTTTATCTCAGGATCATCAGAGTTTACTAACAGAAGTGATTTGAGTTTGATGGATGTTTCTGTCTGGTCTAAACATCATAGAGCTAACAAAAATACATTCTAAGTATGTTTTTCTAACACTACCATTAATTTATGAAAACCTTGTTTCTGAATTTTCTCTAAATGTGTAGTTCCCTTTCATGGGAACTTCGAACTGCGTCCTCTAGGGGTTGCTATGGGGAACGCCTCATCGTGACCCGTGTCTGAAGCATACATTGAAAAAACACCAACTCGTTGGCCGGCGACAGCCATGACGTCACTACCGGTGCGACTATAGTTATAAATAGGCGCCGGGAGCACACATCGTTCTCTTCTTCGTCTTCATTGACTTTTTTGTTTGAAGCGTGCATTTCTGTGGTAAGAGCGATCTATTCATCTCATTATGGCAAGCACTAGCAAAGCATTTAAGGATGTGTGCATACATGTTGACANGTTGTTGTAGAATACGATAGGGGATATATTCACACGTTGTAGAAACGAAAATTATGGTGTATAAAATGGATTTTAAGATAAAAAAGTAGACGACAAAGAATTAACTTGACGGAGCTCAAACTCAAAACCACACGGCTGCAAAACAGGAAGTGACGTCAACCTAAAAGGAGATGAAAGGACAGAGAATTATTATGTGAACATTAAGGGAACATTCTATTGTACCGTTATGGTAACATTACTTTTGAATGTTTTCTGAACGTTCTGAAACAAGTAACAACATTAAACATGTTCTTTTAAGAACACCATAAAAAAGTCCATGAATGATGGATAAAGAATGTGTTTCTTGTGCCAATGTGTTTTTGAGCATTCCTATTAATGCCTACTGGGGACAAATGTTAAACTTTCGAGAACTGTGCCAGAATGTTTGAGCACATATTAAAGACCAGAAACGTGAATGAAAATTGGTGAGTAATGTTATTGAAGGAAGTGTTCATAAACATTAAACAACGTTCTGAGAACGTGTGTGTGGGTGTGTGTGTGTGAGAGCGTGTGTGCATGTGTGAGTGTGCGTGTGAGTGTGAGAGTGCGAGTGAGTGTGAGTGTGCGTGTGAGTGTGTGTGTGTGAGGGATGGGTGTGGGTGTGAGGGGTGCGTGTGTGGTGTGTTTGGGAGTGAGTGAGTGAATGAGGGTGTGGGATGTGTGGGTGTGTGTGGGTGTGTGTGTGTGTGAGTATTGTGTGAGTATTGTGTGTGTGTGAGTATTGTGTGAGTGTTGTGTGTGTGTGTGTGTGAGTGTGTCTGTGTGTGTGTGTGTGGGGTGTGTGCGTGTGTGGTGTGTGGTGGGTGTGTGTGTGTGGTGTGTGTGAGAGAGTGTGTGCCATGTGTGTGTGCCTGTTTTTCTATTCTGGTGGGGATTAAACCTGAATACACACAGACTCATAGGGACTCGTGTCACGGTGGGGACCCAAATTGAGGTCCCCACGGGTAAACAAGCTAATAAACACAAAGAATTAAGTTTTTTTGAAAATCTAAAAATGCACAAAGGTTCCTGTGAGGGGTAGGTTTAGGTGTAGGGTTGGTGTAGGGCAATAGAATATACGGTCTGTACAGTAGAAAAACCATTACTCCTATGGAGAGTCCCCACAAGGATAGCAAACCAGACATGTGTGTGCTTCTGATGTGTGTGTGTGAGTGTGTTTGTGTGTGAGAGTGCGTGCGTTGGGTTGGGTGTGTGAGAGAGGAGCGTGTGTGTGTGTGTTGTGTGTGGTGTGTGTGTGTGTGGTGTGTGTGTGGGGTGTGTGTGTGTTCGTGTGTGGGGTGTGTGTGTGTGTGTGATGTGTGTGATGTGTGTGATGTGTGTGTGTGTGTGTGTATGTGTGTGTGTGGTGTGTGTGTGTGGTGTGTGTGTGTGTGAGTGACTGGTGAGTGTGTGTGGTGTGTGGTGTGGTCCCCGGAGCGTGTGAGTGTGTGTGTGTGTATATGTGTGTTGTGTGTGTGTGGTGTGTGTGGTGCGTGTGTGTGTGTGTATGGGTGCCTCTGATGTGTGGGTGTGTTGTGTGTGGTGTGTGTGTGTGTGTGTGTGTGTGTGTGTGGTGAATGTGTATGTGTGTCTCGGTGTGTGTGTGAGTGAGTGAGTGAGGGAATGCTTGCGTGCGTGCGTGTGTATGTGTGGGTGTGGTGTCTCTGATGTGTGTGTGAGTGAGTGAGTGAGTGCCTCTGATGTGTGTGTGTGTGTGTGTGTGGGCATGTGTGTCTATGATGTGTGTGTGAGTGCCTCTGATGTGTGTGTGTGTGTGTGTGTGAATGTGTGTCTCTGGTGTGTGTGTGAGTGAGTGAGTGAGGGAATGCTTGCGTGCGTGCGTGTGTATGTGTGTGTGTGCGTGTGTCTCTGTGTGTGTGAGTCTGTGTGTGTGTGTGTGAGTGAGTGAGTGCCTCTGATGTGTGTGTGTGTGTGTGTGTGCATGTGTGTCTCTGATGTGTGTGTGAGTGCCTCTGATGTGTGTGTGTGTGTGAGTGTGTACTCTGATGTGTGTTGTGAGTGAGTGAGTGTGTGTGTGTTTGTGTGTGTGTGCATGTGTGTTTGAGTGGTGTGAGTGTGTGTGTGGTTGTGTGTGTGTGAGTGTGTGTGTGTGTGTGTGGTGTGTGTGTGGTGTGCGCTATTTTGTGGACCAAATGAGGACAACAATTTGTATAATGACAAAGGTTTTACATAGGTATTACAAGGAGAAGGTGCCTTTTCAGGACATTACCCCATGTCCCAACTTTTCAAAACGCTTATAAATCACACAGAAAGGAGTGTATTGAAAATCTGAAATAGCACAAAGTTCCCCGTAAGGGGTAGGTTTAGGGGTAGGGGTGGTGTAGGGCAATAGAAAATACGGTACAGTATAAAAACCATTATGGCCTAGGGGATGTCCCACACTTTTCATTAAAAACAAACTGTGGCGGTGTGGTGTGTGAGTGAGTGTGGGTCTGTGTATGGTGTGCCTCTGAATGTGTGTGTCTGTGTGGAGTTTTCCTTTCTGTGTGTGTGTGTGCTTTTTTGTGTGTGGGTGTGCGGTGAGTGTGTGATTTTGTGAGGTGTGTTCTGCTGTGGGATGTGTGACACTCTGTGTGTGTGTGCTGTGTTTGTGTGTGTGTGCTGTGTGTGTGTGTCTGTGAGTGTGTGGTGCTGTGTGTGTGTGTGTGTGTGTGTCGGAGATGGTGAGTGTGAGTGTGTGTGTGTGAGGGAGAGAGAGAAGGTGTGTGTGTGTGTGTGTGTGTTGTGTGGGTGTGTGTGTGTGTGTGTTGTTGTGTGTGTGTGTGAGTGGTTCGCTGTGTATGTGTTGTGTCTCTGGGTGTGGGTGGTGTTGGTGTGTCGAGTGAACTTGTGAGTGAGTGAGTGAGTGAGTGAGTGAGTGTAGTGAGGAGTGAGGAGTGCGTGGTTTTTTGCATGCGTGGTAGGGTGCTGTGAGCTTGACTGTGAGTGGTGCAGTGTGTGAGTGAGTGGTGTGTGTGTGTGTGTGAGAGAGACAGTGTGTGTGTGTGTGTGAGAGTGTGAGTGAGTGAGTGAGGGAGTGTGTGAGTGGAGTGTGTGTGTGTGTGTGTGAGTGACTGCGTGCGAGAGTGAGTGAGTGTGTGTGAGAGAGTGTGTGGGTGTGTGTGTGTGGTGTGTGTGTGTGAGTGTGTTTGTGTGCGCATGTGTGATGTGTGCCTATGATTGTGGGAGTGTGCTGGGTGTGTGTTTGTGTGCGCGTTTTGTGACAAAATGAGCGACCATAAATTTGTATAGGACAAAGGTTTATGACTAGGTATTACTAAGGAGAAGGTGACTTTTCATTTGGACTATTACCCATGTCCACTTTTCAAAACTGCTTATAAATCACATATTAGAATGGGAGGATAGTGAAAATCTGATTAAACTAGCACACCCAAGTATCCTGTGAGGGTAGTTTAGGGGCTAGGGTGGGTGTAGGGCAATAGAACAATACTGGTTTGTACAGTATAAAAACAATTATGCCTATGGGATGTCCCCACTTTTCACAAAAAAAAAACTGTGTGTGTGTGTGTGGCGCCGTGTTTTTTTGTGAGTGCGTGGGTGTATTGTGTTGCCTTGTGTGTGTGTGTGTGTTGCTTGTGTGTGGTGTGTGGGGTATGTGTGCCTACTGATGTGTTCGTGTTTTTTGTGCGTGTGTGTGCCGGTGGTGTTTTTTTGGTGTGTGGTGTGTACGTGTGTCTCCTGATGTGTGTGTGAGTATTGTGATTGTCTGATTTCCGTGAGTGTGGAGGGTGCTTTGTATGTGTGCCTCTGTGTATGTGTGTGTGTGTGTGTGGTGTGGGTGTGTGGGCGTATGTGTGTGTGTGTGTGTGTGGTGGTGTGTGTGTCTTGTGTGTGTGTGTTTGTGTGCTGGTGTGTGTGTGGGGGGGATGTGTGTGTGGTGTGGTTTGAGAAATTGGTGTGTGTGAGAATGGTGTGTGTCGTGTGTGTGGGTGAGCGACCCTCTTTGTGATCTTTTTTTCCCCAGTGAGTGGTGCGTGTCGCTGCGTAAGTGAGTGTGTGGGTGTGTCGTGCTTTGTTTCAGTGTGTGGAGTGAGCGTGTTTCCCTTTTCCCTTGTGAGTTGGAGTGGGTGGTGGTGTGTGTGTGTGTTTTGTGTGCTGTTTGTGTGGTGTGTAAGTGCGCGATTTGTGGACCAACATGAGGTATCATAAAATTTTTGTATCTGACCATTAAGGTATGACATTGTTGGTATTACAAGTGAGAAGGGGATTTGCGGACATACCCCCATGTCCCACTTTTCAACGCTTATATAACACACAGAAGGCAGTGTATTGAAATCTGAAATAGCACATTTTTTTTAGGGGGGGGGTCTCCTGTGAGGGGTAGGTTTAGGGGTAGGGTTGGTGTAGGGCAATAGAAAATACGGTTAAGCATATGGGATGTCCCACTTTTCACAAAAAAACAAGTGTGTGTGTGTGTGTGTGTTTGTTTTGCAGCAGATGTTCTCCTGCGGTGTGGAGGAAGAACTCTGGAGGCCATGAGGAAGAGTGTGAGGCTGTAAAGACTGACTGACTTTCCAATCATGTGTTTTTCTGGGAACATTGAATTACAGCGGTGGGGGGCGGAGATGAACGAATGAAAGGAGCCGTTGTTACTGACGGGATGGACAGATGAAAGAGAGAGAAAGAGAGAGAGATGAAAGACCGAGAGGATGAGAAATCACTGTGACACACACACACATGATGTGAGAGATTCATAACACACTCGCTCACCACTGTAAAATGTGTTGTTTGGGATCCAGTGCACTTGTAGTGAACTTCGAATATTAAAAGTAAAATGTATGATTTTAAAGTACTTTAAATCATTATGTTTTAATTTAATTTCATGCTTTAATGAAGTACACTTATTTTAATGTGTTGACTAACATACTAAAGCAAAGTAAAGCCTTACTATCTATTTTAACCTAGTGGTTATTGATCTTTTAAATTAAAATTAATATATTTAAAATGTACTAAATTTGCAAACTTCTACACGAAATGTTTAATTATCAAAAATCTTGTACATATTACATCAGTCTTCAACCCCCACATACATTACAAAATGTTTATTTCGCCCCTTTTGTACAGTCGCTTTGGATTAAAACCTCATCTGATTAAAATGATAAATGGAAATAGTTATTTACCCATGACATTGAAGTATATTTTAGTTTATCATAAGAGTTTGTCAGTACATTCAGCAGTACTTTAACCATATTTCATCTACACAAGGTATAAAAAAGTTAAAAATGTAATTATATAATAATTAATGGAGTAATTATGAAATTATAAATAATATACTTTAATAGAATGTACTTAAGTGTGAAATGAATGCAATGTTTTCAGAATTTCTTAAGTAATGACTATGGTATCTGAAATGAAACTGAAAATACCCACTAATAGTTACATGTATATTACACATTCAGTTACTTTAATGGTTTTTGACACACTACGTAGGTACTAAGTATCTGTATATATAGCTTATGCAATAATTGTGAGGTTTCTGAGTTACAGTACCCCTTTCTGTACCTGGCCTTAGGATATTACGCTTTCAGCCCAGGTCTGTTTTGTTGGTAGCCACTGTGGGGGTAGAGACCAGCACCTCAAACCACCCGTGTGAATCGGAGAGACGACTGTCCATGCTATGTGGCTATTTCATATCTCGAGTTGTTTAAGAGGATTATTGGCAGTGGACATGATCGCCAGGACATTTGTGTCTCATAAACCGTTCACCCTTTAACCCTCACAAACCATGACACTGAATTTTTCACGTTTGCGTCACACACATCACACCACACCACACACCGTCAGTGCTCAAACGTACGATTCGCTACAGAGGCTCCGTGCTCATGATCGGTGTGTGTGTTGGCACCGTTTTGATGAAGCTCCTGGCGACATACACAAAGAGCTCTCATAACAGACTAGATAAAGCGGTCCATGATTAGCTTACAGTCTTCCCAGTTTAGTTTGCGCATGTTGGCCTCTATGATGGAGACTGTTTACGGTCATGCTTAACTCCCTGTATTAAAATGTCTATATAGGTTCTTAATAATCAAGGACCACGCATTGTACTAAGGAATTGCACAAACGACTGGTTTAAAAAAGAAGTCTTGTTTTCTGAGAAATTAATTGAATGAAGTGAGTTTATGCTTAAAATAAGAAAAGATATCTGTCAATGAGGTCAGAAAAATCTACTTAATTCAGAGGAAACAAGTTTATTTTTGACCTCATTGGCAGATATTTCTTCCTGTTTTATCATAGTTAACTAAAACTAAAACCATAAAAAAATGTTCCTGAATTTATAAAATTCTGATATTAAAACACTTCTTTTTATTTCTGCAACACTTCTTTTTTTCCCACTTCAAGCACTGAAAATAACTAAAACTGAAATAAAAATAATACAAACTATATGAACTAAGAAAGAGAATCAGTCATCACTAGTACTGTATACATATCCTATTAAATTTACAGTAAAAGTGGCAGCTGTGGTAAGGATATAAATATGTACAAATCAGCTAAATGCCATCTTAAAAACGTTATATTAAATAAGTTATTAAATAAGATGCATAGTTTCTACTTTCAAAAACCATAAATTTGACATATAATGCAATGGTTTTTACCGATTTTGGAATTTAACTGGTTTTTACTGTAGCATTTTTGCAGTGTTTTTCTGTACAAAACACACAATAATGCTAATGCCACTAATGATAAACTTTGTTTAAATAAATAAAAACTACACAACAAACTGAATACAACTTAAACACAAATTAAAATGAAACAGAAAATACAAAAATAAAACCGGATTCAAAATATGAATAAAAAACTATCAATGACACCAAAATAACACTGGTCAGTGTTGCAAAATTGTCCAATAAGGATTTAATAATTTTAGCTAAGGTTAGTTAAGTTTAAGTTCAAATGAGTTTGTGGTAGTTTTATTCCTCATTTGCCAGTCACTTTGGGTAAAAGCATCTGCAACTACACAAAAAAAGTGATGTTTGCTGTAGTTTTAGTGATTGGCAGGAAGGAGGCGCTGCTGACCCACAGTAAGGCCCAATCCCAATTCTATTTTATAGACTACATTATATTTTCCAGCAAGGAGAGGATACAATCGCTGTTTTTTTAAGTAAACTCACTCTAAAAAGAGAAAAGCATCACGACGCGCAATACATGAAACTTCATACTATCTCTCTCTCTCTCTTCTCCTCTCTCTCTCTCTCTCTCTCTCTCTCTCTCTCTCTCTCGAATTGGCAATATTTGAGAAAAGTGTTAGCGATATTCAATGTTATTGGGGGGACTTAGCCACCCCTCAAGTTCTACGGTGGTTATCGCCGGATCATGACGTGAAAATATGTTGTGGCACTATGTGCAGTCAGCTAATGATATGAACGTTAGTTTACCGCAAATTTACCGCAATTTTTTGCAACCGTTGTCGGTTGGTAGTACAACATGATTCAGTTTAAATATGACTCACGATTGAATGAATAAAAATATGATTACTTTCGTTAATTTTTTAACCTCTTTTTAATGCCAAAAATGCTTACATTTGTGGGGGTTTTTTTATTCGCCCGGGCAGCCATGTTGCCACTGAAGTCGGTTTACAATGAGATGGTTCATACCCCTTTGTTTGAAGTGTGGTCCTGAAAAATCTTCGTTTGAGGGTTATCTGGCCCTTAACATACCCTACCCCTGTCAAAAAACAAAAGAGAATTGAGACACACCTTCACGTGAACGCTCGAAACGGAGGGTAGGGGAAGGGGAAGGGCTCAAGGGGTAGATTGGATTGGGCCATATTTACTCTAGAGGACTTACTTAAAAGATGCTGGAGCTCCAGGATTGGACCACGAGTGTCCAAAATGTAAAATAGTGGAGAGGGTTTTTTAACCTTTGTTCTTTTTTCAGGCCTTTCCACCTCCTCATTGACTTGACGCCACACGCAGGTTGGTTGCCAGTATTGACGACACAAGATGGAAACGAGTTTTCCACTGCCAATGACTGAAATGAAATACGCTGTGTTTTCCGCCAACAGGCAACCGAAATACAGTTGGTTAAACTGGCAGTGGGCGGGTTTCACAAACCAAAACAAAGACAGACATTCCGGCCCGGAACGCACATTTTCAAAAGAGAATAACTGACTGTAGCATTGTTTTTCAGATAAACAAGTGTGTTGACTTAGCATGTTTCTTAAATATCTGCAAACATATTATGGTATTTTTTAACTTGATGGTATCTGGCTTTAACTTAATGAAATATGTAAACGGATTATTTATCAAATTCATATTAACGTTCAAATGAGAGGAGATGTTTTCTGTATTCCCATAGAGAGAGAGAGAGTTGATGTGGAGACAGGGTTTGTGAGAATAGATGGAGGGTGAGGGGGAGCGGCTCATAATGAGCAGTGCGGGGGGCAGTGAACGCTGACAATGAGCCTCTGTTACTGACCCACACAATACAGCACTATCAGTTTCATCACGGCTGTCTCTCTCTCTCTCTCTCTCTCCCTCTCTCTCAATTCATATTGCTTTCTTGGCATGATATACTTAGGTGCATCGATGGCTTTGCATCCATAACACTCAAATAATCATGTGTTTGTGGTGTCCTTTAGGGAGTATTTCAATAAAAGTGTGGTTCAGAAATCTGCTTTGGTCACTTCAACTTTACACTGTAAAAAAACCCCACCTACTTCAGCTTAGAAACTTAAGTTTAGTTCCCGCCTTAGTTTTTTAATTATAATTAAACTGGCTGCAGAATCATTATAATTAACTAAAACTTAAACATCGTATATATAGAGATGGAGATCAGAGACTGTTACACTGTAAAACAAAATTATCTTGTTAAAAACTTAACTCACAATAAAAATAAAAAAACGTCATAAACCCATGTTTCCATTAATATAACTCATAGAATTAATTTGACCAATGTTCAGCTTCATTTTTATAGGTTATATGATATTCAACTCAATTTATAAAGTTGTTTTACTATAATTCAAGATTAAATGGCTTGTACAGAAAATCAGACGATGTCACCTGCGTCTGACTTTATAGTTGACATGAAGAAGAAAAAACTAAATGAAGAAACGTTGTTGTCTTTGAACTTTTATTCTGACCCTTGAGGTCAAAGGTCACAGTTAGGAGCAGAAGTTCAGCGGCCGGTTGCATAACCTGATTAGACTAGCATTACAAATGAGTCATCTATTATTTCTTTTTTCTTTGAGAATAATCATAACCTTTTTAAAGTCAGTTTTACTACAAAAAAAAGAAAGAAAAGTAAAACAGATTATCTCTTGACTAGTTAACAATGGTTGTGTTTTTGTAACTGGACTCAGATTATGTGTTGTAGTTATTTATTCTGAATGTGTTTCTGTCTCTCTGTCTCCCTCTACTGCTGCTGTCGGAGATGATCAACTCACTTCATGAACCTATATGGGCTTGTTGTTAATTAGTGGAAGCGGGTTACTGAAAAACCCTCTGCATGTGAACACGAGAAAGACTGAGTGAAAGGTGCACTCTCGAGCGGGTGGACGAAAGATGAGAGTTTTGAGAGAGAGAAATGTGGGTGTTTTTCAGAAGTCATTGGTTCTAGTGATGATCACCAGAGAGTGAGTTGCGAAACTGCAGCAGATCTGTGCCCACGCAAACCAGACCGCTGGGTTAGTGATGTGTTTTGCATTGTGTACAGCCATTATGTTCTTGTTCTGCCTCATTGTGTTCATTTGAATGGACCACGTGTCCGGATCTACTGCATAAGTCATTGATGCTAAATCCAACCTTTTCAGCTTCACATTTGTAATAATACGGCCCATCCCAGCTCCAAAAATGTGTTCTAAGAACATTTTTTGTCCTACGTTCCCATTCAACCCCTATAAAACAGCATTCCCTGAGGTTCTCTGAAACATCGTCAAACAACCCCTATTTTTTCCCTACCCGACATTTTCTGGATATCGAGAACAACCGTTCCATTGTAAATTTGACATGACAACATTAGAAATGTGTTTGATCGTCTGAACGTTTTCTAAACAACCAGCTTTAAAAAACGTTCAAATCTAACCATTTCAGACCACTAGACACAATTCCCTTTCAGTGGACCACGATGCTAGCTACAAATTTTTCCCTGTACTAACGTTTTGAGAACACACAAGACCAGGCTGCGTTCCGCCCCGACTAACACGGTTGCAAAACGTCGTTTTAAACGGACAACAGCTGGTGCGCTGAACACCCTATGTCTGGATGACGCAAGAGTTGTTCAACCATAGGGCAGCCTGAGAAGCGCCATTCTCTTTGGTGTCTTTCTGAATGGATATTCGAGGAGACTGATGAAATCAGTATTAAATACGTGTTAATACTGCAAAATACTGCTCACATCGTTACATAACCTTAAAAGAATAAAGAGAACATCCATCGAGTGAGGGACCCTTTTGTGCAAACTTTGACCTCTAATTATTGTTATCCAACTTTTGCCTCGCATTTCAGGATGAAAAGACACATTTTTCAGGTGAAGGATAATCCACTTCTTACCTCCGAGACTGTGTTATGATCTATATGCTCTTATTATTTCAGTTATTTTGCCTTTAATGTAAACAAACATGTGCAAACAATATACTTGCTCTTGTGAATTTATTTGGATGTTAATTATATTGTGCGAGCTGTCTCTTTAATACCGCTTGGTTTATATACATGTTGCTGCTGATTAGGCTGACATGTTTGACACACCCACCAAACAAGAGAAAAGGTATCTCAAACCCCCTTGCACACCGTTTCCAGGAAGCATGCTGTTCAAACCGGAAACCGTAGCAAAACGTTGTACACCGGTTTGAGCTTGAACCTGCCCCAGATGAGTTTGAACGTTCTATTAGCGTTACTGCAGAACGTTCCTAACTTTGAGAGAACCTTCAGAACGTTAGCTGGAGTTCTCTGCTAGGTTTGTATCGTGTTCAGATAAAGGATTTTCGCATGTTTTAAATTATGCATTGCTTTAGAAAGGTGCGTAAACCTGTAAATACAGGCTATAGTTTTCTAACAGAACCCCATCCGATTTTCTACGGTTTCTCTCTCCTACAGGTACTTTTTTAGTTCATATGCCTATAGAAATAAATTAAATATAAAGCTGGATTCCGTTGGGGAAAGCTTTCATATGTTCTCTTGACTGATTGCAAAGGAGATCTCGGACATTCATATAAATGTGGCCATAAATGAAACTTAGGTGAACTCCTGTTTAATGCTTCTGTTCAATGATTTAACAGTCGAATCTGTAATTACTTTCAGAAGTGATCGATGATTGTTGTGCAGTTTTCGCGTCTTATTCTAAACCCTACGGGTTGACCAGCGGAACCGGAACCGGGTTGTGATTGAGCAGCGTTCCTGATTCGGTCAGTGCAAGCTCATTTTAAAAAGTTTCTACAGCTGTCCATTGAATATTTTTATTTGTGCAGTACGTGTGTGTGTGTGTGTGTGTGAGTGTACAGGTTTATATATCCTGGTGGGGACTTAAACCTGACTACACACAGACTCATGGGGACTCGTGTCACGGTGGGGACCTAAATTGATGTCCCCATGGGTACAAAAGCTTATAAAGCTTATAAAGTTTTTTGAAAATCTAAAAATGCAGAAAGTTTCCTGTGAGGGGTAGGTTTAGGGGTAGGGTTGGTGTAGGGCAATAGAATATACGGTCTGTACAGTATGGAGAGTCCCCACCAGGATAGCTGAACAGACGTGTGTGTGTGTGTGTGTGTGTGTGTGTGTGTGTGTGTGTGTGTTGCAGGCGTCAGTGAGCAGCAGAGGGCGCCGGTGTGTCGGGTTTGTGTGCTTGTGTGTAAAATGCTGCTGTTGTGCTCTATCTGCTGGTGAGATCAGAGAACTGCAAGTGATCAGTCATGCTTTCATCAGATGTGTGGGAAATGTAGTATCTGCAGAAGATGATGTTCTGACTCTAAATCTGTATTGTTCAGTCCTTATGTAAATAACTTCTAAATTTAGTAAACCGCTGTGCAGTTGTATTCAGTTATTTTCTTCCCCCAGTGTGTTTGTCTGTTTCAGGAATCAAGGTTTAGTCAAATGATTTACTGAAGCACAAGGTCATCATGTAGTGCTACTCACAGCTCGTGCGTTTAATATGGGCTTAGACATCCAAACATAGTGCAGTAGAAAGATTTATTTCAGTATCACATTAAGGTGCAACACAACAAGATAAAGTGCATTTCAGGAGTTTTGACGCTTTCAAGTAAAGTTTCTCCGTCTGGAAGATTTTCAAGTGGGAAGACGTGGAAAACCAGCTTTGAAAAGTTTCCCATCATGCAGCAGCTTTGTATTTACACATCAGGTTCGCCCAGAACCGTCCCGAGACGAGCACGATGGGAGGAAAGTCTGGGGGAACCAGTGATGAACATAAAACATGAACATTGCTATTGCTCTCTAGTTTATACATTAAAGACTGGAGCGCTTGTAACTCACTACATCAGCTTAAATCACCATATCATCCGTCCGAGTGAAAGTGCTTTTTCCACAAACACACATCAACACAGCACACGATCACCAACGGCTCGACTGCATTTAACCTCATCCCCTTTTAAACACTGGACACCAAACCACATGAACACGCTTAACATGTCAAACAAAATATGAGAAGACCCACAATCAGCTGGTTAAGATTGCATTAGGTGCAGTGTTCTATGGAAGCCTGTTTCCAGCACAGAATTGAAAAAAAGGTAATTGTGACATCTCACAGTTCAGACTTTTTATTTAATTTTTTTGAAGAGTCAGAATTGCGAGATTTAAAAGTCTGAATTGCGAGAAACAAATTCTGAATTGTGAGATATAAACTCAGAATTACGAGGAAAAAGTCTGACTTGCGAGATTTTAAACTCAGATTTGAGAGATATAACCTCGAAAATTCTGAGAAGAACAGTTGTAATTCGAAGAATTCTAAAAATATTAGTTTTTTATCCTGTAGTGGAAACAAAACAGAATTGTGAGATATAAACTTGCGAGGGCAAAAAAGTCAGAATTTAATTTTTTTAAAGGTTCTCGCAATTTTGACTTTTTTTCTCAGAACTGTGAGAAATAAAGTCTGAATTATGAAAAGTAGTGATTACCTTATATATTTTTTTATTCCGTAGCACAAATGGGCTTCCATAGATTTCAGATGCAAATTTTTTTTAAATAAATCATGCCTTCTCTAATTCATGAAAACTTCAAATTTTTAACACTAGAAAGCTGTCGTTGCTTCGAACATAAATTCATAAAAAATATTTGATGAACCATTGAGATTTTCACCAGGATGGAAATTAATTTCAGACAGTTTTCACAGATTTCATTTTTTCCATCCCTCAAAACGTTCAAAAAAATAACAAAGCTGGAAAACACAAATCTACTCAAATAGAACTTTAAATGATCTAATTAATGTTGCGTTCGCATTCAAGTTTTCAAAACTCATTGTTTAATTGAACTCAGTTATAATTTGGAGACTATAAAAGGTAGATCTGGTAGTGTCTGTTTATTGCACTGATGTGACCTGGTGAACTCTAAGTATTGTGTGTTAATCAACATTAATAAAGCCATTTTGTTTGAAGACGTGAACAGAATCTGACGGGGTTTTATGTCTTATTTACAGTAACTGTACACGTGAACAGAGAGAAACGTCAGTCCTTCCTGAGCTCGACTCCTTTGGTGATGGTATTTGTGCTTCACTTGTTTCAGTCTTCTTGGCATCTTAGTCTTATTTTCACTGAGGATGCGTTTAATCTCCGCTGGAAGCCTCACCAATGACCATTTATGTGGCGTGACATGAGGTCACGACCTTTAGGGTCACATGTTCCTTGAGGCCAAACACACCCACTTCCTCCTTTGGGAAGACCGCGATGAGCAAAGTACAAAACAAATGCAGGCAAGGCAATTTATTTATATATAAATAATAGATAGATGTATTTATTCATATAAATGTATGTAAATGAATATACATTTATTTAAACATGCATTATATGTATACAAATGCATTACTTGTATTAAGTATATTTATTTATAGTGAACTTATTTGGTTGTATTAATATAATAAGTTATATAATAATACATTTTAGGATTTATAAATGACTACTTAAATGTATTTATTTATATAAATGTATTGTACATAATAAAGTATTATTTTTAATAATGTTTTAAATAAATATAAATCATTTTATATAACTGAATAAAGTTATTATGTTATTACACAATTTATTACTAATAAATTATAGTTATTTATGTCAAATAAATTATCAGATGTATTTATAATTATATAATACAGATTAGACGTGTATTTTTTGTCGTGTATTAAATATGTAAATAATACCTTGAATAATTTGACTTGTGTAATCTTTATATCAACTATATATATGTAGATAACAAATGTATTTTTATAAATGTATTCAAAGTATTATAAACATATTACTACATTTATTTATATTTAAGTAATGATTCAATGCATTATATTTACATTACTTTAATATAAATATATACATTTTATTATATTTATTTTTATTTATATAAATTAATTGTATTATTTAAGTAGAATACATTCAAATAATTTACTTAAATATCGATATAACTATACATTTATGTATAAATAAACGCATGTACTTGTGGGAACGTCATATCTCGGATTCGCTCTTATAAGTCATGAGGTCGAGTGGTAATGCAGTCTGCAGGATGTCAAACTCGATCTGGTTGTCCATGTCTAACACGCAGAGCATGTTGTTTCCGGAGGTCATTGTGGCCGAATCCTGGAACATCTTCTGTAAGTCTGTGGGAGCGACCTCCAGCTCGTCCTCGTCCTCTCCGCAGCACAGCGCCACCTCGTTTTCGTAGCAGAAGGTGCTGGGAGAGTGCGGCGGGAGTAGCGTCACGGAGCGAGACGACCCGGATGAGCGGCGCCCGGTCTGTTCGCTCAGCTCCTTAGCGCTGCAGGCGGGCGTCGAGGGAACCTCGTAGGTCTTGTGGAAGTGCGCGTAATCCACCTGGTAACGGTCGTGGTCCTCGAAGATGACCGGCTCGAAGCGGTGACCCCACAGGATCTCGCGGGACAGGTACGAGCTACGCGTTTGCGTGGTCATTGCCGTCGCCTCCACCATTCCCTCCAGGATCACTACGATCTCGAAATCATCGGACTCCAGATCCGCGCGGCTCATCCCCCACAGCGGTGAGTCCTCGTCAATTTCATGCACGATTACTAGCGGCGACACCAGGAACAGGCGGTCTGTGCCTTCGTCGTAGCCCACATTCAAATCGGTCTGCTCCAGCGGGATGAACTCGCCCTCCGCCGTCACGTAGGGCCGGATGAGCTGCGCTCGAACATGGGCTTCAACGATGTGGCTCCGCCGAAGGTTCCCAACACGCCACATTAAACACAGCTTCCCGTCTCGCAACGCGATCACTGCGTTATGCGAAAACAGCAAGGTTTGGTTTCGCTTCTTCGGACGTGCCATTTTGGCCATGATGGTGCCAATCATGAAGGAGTCGATGATGCACCCAACGATGGATTGCACCACCACTGTTACGATAGCTACGGGACACTCTTCGGTCACGCAGCGCCAGCCGTAACCAATTGTGGTTTGGGTCTCGACTGAGAACAGGAACGCGCCGACGAAACCCTCGACGTGCAGCAAACACGGTTTCCACGGCTTTCTGCTGCTTCCGCGATCTTGACTGAAGTCGCCGTGCGCTAAAGACGCACTGTAGAAGATCAGGCCAAACACGAGCCAGGAGAACAGGAAGGTGGAGCAGAAGATCATCAGCAGGTACCGCCAGCGGGTGTCCACGCACGTGGTGAAGATGTCTGCCAGGTACCGCCATGGCTTGTCGTCCATGTGGGCGAAGACCACGTTGCACTGGCCGTTCTTCTTGACAAAGCGGGAGCGTAGCTGGCCTCGGCCAGATGTGGAGATCTTCCCGTTGTAGCCAGTCCTCATCAGCGCTGATGCTGTGCTTGGGCCCGCCTCTCCACCGGGGGAGTGAAGCTGTCCGGAGCCGTGGCCGTTGTGGAGGCCGAGGGTGGAGATCTTCAATCCCTCCTCATCAGGAGACACGATGCAGTACCTGACAGACAACAGAAGAGTTGGTGGTCAGAAAATGGGGCTTTTTTTTTTTTACCTGAATTGAATGAACATTGAGCTGAATAATTATAGTTATTAATATTTGTAATTCACTTTTTCAGTTTTCATTTTAATTTGAGCTTTCTGTAATTTATTTTTAATTTTACTATTTCAGTTTTAGCTTTAATATTGCGAAATAGCTTTATATATTTTCAGTTTGCATTTTAATTTCAGTAAAATTTTTAGTAGTTTCATGTGCTTTTGTCTTTTTTAATATTACTATTTAGAATAATGTATCCAAATTACAGTTTTAGTTTTATTTATAAAAACATATATATAGTTATGAATATTTTGAATATTGCCGTTTTTGTTTTTAGCTCATTTTTAATTATTTAATGCATGCTTTTGTTTGTTTATTTATTTCTTATAAATATACTATTTGAGTTTCATGTAATATTTTTTTTTATTTTATTCCTTTATTTTATTTTATTTTATGTTATTCTATTTTTAGCTATTTAGGATATATATCAAGTAACTTTTTTAATCACTTCTTGTTAATAGTTTTAGATAACCCTGAGTGACATAATTATTCAAATTGATCTGAATAATGACAATATTGTTGAAACCCTTTACTTGAAGGGGTGTGCATAAGACTGACATGACACCTTCATAATCATGACATGACATGTCATGAATATGAAGGAGGTTTTATGCATGTTTATGACACTGTCATTAAGTGTCATTCACTCAGTAATGTCATTTGTAATGCAAATATGACATTATTTGACCTAACCCTAACCCTTCCCCTAACCTTAGCCCATAACAAAGACATCTCAAACAATGTCATCTTTGCATTAAAAATTACATAACTGAGCGAATGACACTTAATGACAGTTGTCATAAACATGCATAAAATCTCCTTCATATTCATGACATGTGTCATGTCATGATTATGTAGGTGTCATGTCAGTCTTATGCACACCCCTTCAAATAAAGTGTAACCATATTGTTTTCTGTAGAGCTGTTTTACAGCAGAATTTTTCATAATTGATGAATTTTGCTACACTGTTATTTGCCTTTTAATTTCTGTGAAGCTGCTTTGAAACTATCTGTATTGTAAAAAGCACCATATGAATAACTAAAGGTGTGAAATGTGGGTTTTTGGCACTGCAGGAGGACAGGTGAAGCGCTGTAATCTGATTGGAGTGTTTGTTCTTTCCAGTGACCGGTCTAAAGGACACACACTCACTCCAGATAAACCATGAGCCACTAATGCGTCTCTCTGCAGAAACCCTCCTGATGAACCTCCCAAACCTGTACTGAAGATGCTGTCAGTGGGATCAGGACTGTCTGTTTCTCCATCGTTTCCCTGCCACTCTCTTCAGATGTGTGTGTTGTGAAGGTACGAGGGCCTCAGGTGTGCATTAACTGCCCCTCATCTGGGATTATGAGGGAAGGCCAGTCATTTAGGCATGTCAGTATTGCGGTCAGTGAATGTTTAGGGATTATAACCTGAGCTCTATCTCTCTCACACACACATACTAATAAGCAAATAAATAAACAGTCTGCCAGTGTTACTGGCTCTCAATCATCTGCTGATGTTTGGTGGAGCACACGAGTGAGAGTAAATGTGTCTGAGCCAGTGAAACTTCACATAAAACAGTATTTTCAAGCATCATCTATCACTGTTTCTAGTGTATTGAACAAAAGAAGTGTAAAAATAGGGGGTTGTTGAATAAAATTGTTAAAACTTTGGCATGAAGCTTTTTCTTAACAGCTTTTTCTTCTTTTTCACAGATTCACCACTTGTAATACTTTCTTTCTATCAATTTTATTCACCTGTAGTCTCTTGTCTTAAATTATTTAAGACAAGCGACTACAGGTGAATACAATTGAGAGAGAAAAAGTATTACAAGTTAAATATCCAAATGGGGCATTATCTATAGTTAAAGGTTTGCATATATTCTATAACATAAATTTGAAAATTGGATAAAACCAGGTTCAAAATTTGTTTGATTTTGTTGACATATTAGAGTTAAAGGTTTTTACAGAGGGGATTTGGGGGTTTTCTTTTCATCACGCCATAAATCTGTTATATAAATTAGTGTGAATTTTATATGAACAACCCCCTCAGTAAAAACCTTCAGAATATAGATAGGGAAAAAAAACGTAAAGTTTGGTGTATGTAAGTGCTGCTCAAGTGGAGAAACAAACTCACAGTCTATAAAGAGATGCATTTTTGCCACGTTTTTAGGAATAAAATGTTATATAAATCAGTGTGAATCATATATGAACAAATCCTTCGGTAAAAACCTTCAGAATATAGATAGGAATAAAACTGTAAAGTTTGGTGACTGTAAGGGCTGCTGAAGTGGAGGTAAAAGCACATTTTGAGGAAAAAGCCTGAAATTTACCAACGAAGAATATATAAAGTGCAATAATACAACCAGCCAAATGGCATATGAATAAACCCTTCAGTAAAATCCTTCAGAATATAGAAAGGAATAAAACTGTAAAGTTTGGTGTATGTAAGTGCTGCTGAAGTGGAGAAAAAACTTTTAAAAATATGTACCGAGATGGAAATCTACAGACGCAAATAGATAAAGTACAATAAAACAAACACTTAAATGTGTATTTTGGATGTTTTTTTTCCACTAATCTGAAACAAGTCATGATAGGGAAGCAAAATAGCCCATAGTCTTGCCTTAACAAGATGCTGTCCATCCTCATCCTCTTTAATTGGTCTAAGATGAATTTGTTTTTAGAGAATCAGCATTAAACCCATATCATTTGACTGAGAAAATGACCACAAACTTTTGAGTTGAACCCTGTAGTTCTACATTTGGCAGCATTTTACCGTTTATTCTACAGATGTTAGGACTTAAATGGATATTTAACCCAAAAAGGATCATTATGTCATAATTTACTCTCCCTTGTGTCATTCCAAACCTGTATGACTTTCTTCCGGAACTTTCGGAACCAAACTAACAACATAGGAACCCACTGACTTTGTATGAATAACAACAAAAAAACTCTCAAAATATCATTATCTGTGTTCCAAAGTCATAAGGTTTGAGCGGCTTGAGTAAATGATGACAGAATGATATGTGACCCTGGAACACAAAACCAGTCATAATTGATAACTCAATTTTTTTAAATTGAGATGTATACATCATCTGAATAAATAAGCTTTCCATTGATGTATGGTTTGTTAGGATCGGACAATATTTGGCTGAGATACAACTATTTGAAATCTGGAATCTGAGGGTGCAAAAAAAATCAAAATATTGATAAAATCGTCTTTAAAGTAGTCCAAATTAAGTTCTTAGCAATGCATATTACTAATCAAAAATTAAGTTTTAATATATTTACGGTTGGAAATTTACAAAATATCTTTATGGAACACGATCTTTACTTAATATCCTAATGATTTTTGGCATAAAAGAAAAAACGATAATTTTGACCCATACAATGTATTGTTGGCTATTGCTACAAATATACCCCAGCGACTTAACACTGCTTTTGTGCTGCAGGGTCACATATTGTTTCTGTGATCTATGCCTTGAATAAAATGATTTCATTACTCCTCACGTGTGTGGTGTTACTGTGATGGAAGAACCAAAGTCTACAGTTAACGAACATGAACACCATCAGATGTTCACAGGGCTCTTGATGATGGGTAAAACCTCTTTATGCTTTATTATTTGATATTTGTCATGTGTCTCTGTCATTATTTGTATTTGTTACTTGATTAGCTTTTGAGTCCAAGATACATTTCTTAGGAAAAAGGAAATGTTTTAAACAGAACATAGTTCGAAACTCTCAAAAAAAGAGACACAAATTGCATTACATATACTGACTCATCCAAATGATTTTTATAATATTAGAAATAATCAAAACTGAGTAAACTAAGCATATTTTTGTGCATTATTTTGACCCATAAACATGATTGCTCCCACACATTCTCTTCTTACCTGCTGGCTCTGTTGGCTCCCATGCTGTACTTGATCTTCAGCTTGTGTGTGTGTGCTTCTCCAGTGACACGACAGAACAGTGTTCTCCGTTTACCCAGAAAGATTGGGGATTGGCATCCTAATACACCTGGATCTACTGTACGTCAAAACCAACACAACTAGTAACAAGACACAAGACTGAATAAAAAGCGTCAGTCAAATGATGCATGCACTGAAAGTAATAACACAAGGCATAATATGTGAATTATAACAAAACAACAGGAACTATATTTGTGTTCTGGTTTGGATGCTGTGATCTGGGTCAAGCACAACTGTATACAAAATCAAGCCCAACAACACCACGTACACAACACATGATCCAACACTAAACAAATACGGTGCAACAAAAAAAACACAAAAACAAACAACAACAAACAACCACGTACACACAACACCCACTCTCTCTCACAACACACGCACACACACACACACACACTACACACACACACACACACACACACACGTACACCTCGCACACACACAAACACCCACACACACTCACACACTCTCACACACACGCACACACACACACACACTCTCTCTGTCTCTCACACACACACACCACACACACACACGACACACACTCACACACAACACACACACACACACACACACACACAGCCATATGTAGCTAACAGCCTCAATGATTGCAAGTTCTCTAATGTTCAGGCTCTATATTAGACCTTATATTTTAGATTCAAAGTACATAAACATTTATGTTATATTAGAGTGGCTCCAAAGTATTTAACATTTTTATTCTGAACGTCTGTACATTTAATGACAGAATATGTGATATAATGTGATATATTTATAATAAATAGTATATTAAAATATAATAATTTTTTAATAAAAGATATATTTTTAAATATTTATTTAAATTATTTGAATAAAATGTTTGATTGGGTAAAATCTGTGCAGGGATTGAGAACTTCTAATCTCAATGTCAAAATAATTGTATTATGTGTTTAGAGTTTGTCATTGTGTTTGTAGTGCTGGATGTTTGATCTTATTGTGTATGAAATATATAAAATACATTCTAAAATGTAATTTGGGGGATCTATCACTGCAACTTAATAAATTAGATTTTATTTTTATCTTCCAATCATGCATTTAATTAAAACAGAAGTTGCAAACATTATTTTGATTTTGAGTTCTGTTGACATAATGTTGATCATTACATTAACTTAATAGTGTGTGCAATTTAACCTGAAATATCTGTATTGAAATGTAAGTTGTAGTACCTTAATGAAATTCTTTTGATATCTTTAGAAATTGTCCATTGGATTTCTAGTTCCCAGCATGCTTTGCATAGGATTAGATAAGGAGATTCAATGTTCAAATGAACTGTTGTTTAATGTGTTTTTAGTGAAGGGAAGACTTGTTAGTATTTAAAGCTGTTCTGTTTGACATTTAAAAGAGTTTCTGTTATTTAGGTTAAAGTTTTTACCATTGTGTTGAAGAGTAGAGCTAATGTGACAAGTAATATCTTACTTTTTGGTCAAATTTACATGGTGTCGGTGTTGATTTGAACTGACGTAGATCAGATTAATTGGTTCCAAGGCCAACAGTTCATTTGAATTAAGTTGAAACAATTTGGAGCAACATTATTTCGAGTAATCAACTGAAAAATTTGTATTTCTGCTAAAGTGTTTGTTGGGTAAACATAATTTCATTAGAAGCTGTCATAACTCAAAAAAATGTTAGGCTCTTCCCGTTTTTAGAGTGAACTTGTACATTTTGTAGGTTGTGTGTTTATTGTGTATTTTATGTTGTGTTTACTGTCACTTCATGATACTAAATGAAGTGATCTGATATAATCAGAAAGGGCAGTTTTCTGTTTCTCATGATCATGGTCTCATTACAGACATCAATCATACACACACACACACACACACACCTCTAAGCTACTGTTTGAAAAGATTAGTATGTCTTGTGATGAATTGTCAATTTAAATGACATATTAAATAGTTTGAGGAGAGAGTGGGATTGTGGGAGATGCAGACGTCAACAGGACAGACGCATGTGACTCAATAACTGCTCTTTACAATGAAAATGGACTTAATCTTTGTTACACAACATAAACACACACACACACTTAATCCCTGATCACCTGTGTGTGTGTGTGTGTGTGTGTGCGTGCGTCTGTCTGTCTGTCTGTCTGTCTGTGTGTGTGTGTGTGTGTGTGTGTGTGTGTGTTGTGTGCGTGCGGGCTCGTCTGTCTGTGTGTGTGTGTGTGTGTGTGTGTGTGGGGATACGTTTCTTTCTTAATTCCTAATCCAGTAAATGATATTTGAATTATCTCTTCATCTCTCATTTTTAACAGTGATATGATGCAGATCCAGAGAAATGAGCCCTGAAGATCCTGCGCTGTAATCTGAGACGTCCGTCTGTCCGTGTGTGTGTGGGATTAATATGACAACACAGACAAACACACACACATACACACTGACAGAAGGTGAGTTCAGACTCAAGCAGATTTAATCTTATATATTTAATATTCTTTACTAGATAAATTCTGAAGCTCTTAATGTGCTTCACTAAGAATTTGTCTGAAGAACTTGAAGAAATCATGATTTTGTGTCATTTCATTTTCTCATAAGGCTTTATTTATTGTGTTTGTACAGTGGTCCCAACAAGCATTTAATCACCTCAAATCACATTTTCTCATGTCTGACGCCATTCATTAGATCAAGTGTCTGTATCTCAAAGGCTGCAGGATCTTTCTCTTCAGTAACAGCTGGTGTTTTGCTGATGTTTACCTTCATGCACTCGGCAGACACTCAAAGGTATGCATTT
>JADLZN010006178.1:0-102500 GCA_018155175.1 Sinocyclocheilus anophthalmus | reverse complement strand
GATAGGTGTAGTCAGTGTTGGGGGTAACTCATTACAAGTAATGTGAGTTACGTAATCAGATTACTTTTTTCAAGTAACTAGTAAAGTAACGCATTACTTTTTTAATTTACAAGAAAATATCTGAGTTACTTTTTCAAATAAGTGACGCAAGTTACTTTTTTTTTTTTTCAAATTTATTGACTGACAGCTCTCCTGTCCCCATATTGGGAGAAATCGGGAGTACAGAGGCGTTGTGTGCACTAAATATGATGTTACTGTAGCTCTAGACTAAATGTGAATGTGCATTAATTCATCCCACTCACAAAAAAACTGATTTAGTATTCATCAAAATGATTAAAAATAATGCAACTCCGAATATGATGCAAACCTGCAATAATTAAAAAAGTTAAATAACACAAATGCATCTAATCCCATTTTATTAACCAATGTCTTTGCTGCTGACCTTTGATGATCCAGTTCAACCATACTAATAAGCACAAATTACTTTAGATAAACTAACAATTGTGCTTTGTTTTTTTATTGCTGAAGAGTGTTACTTCTCCTGCGTTCTACTGTACAGACGTGAATTTACTTTTGCTTCAGCAGAGGTTTATTCATTACACTTTTTGGTGTGAAAGGGCTTTTACATTTGCTATAAATAGAACTTCTTATATTAAAAACAATCAAGCCCTGCTTATATTTAAAAAGTAACGCGAAAGTAACGCAAAAGTAATGTAACGCATTACTTTCCAAAAAACGTAACTAAGTAACGTAATTAGTAAATATTTTAGGGAGTAACGCAATATTGTAATGCATTACTTTTAAAAGTAACTTTCCCCAACACTTTGCATCTGTTATGGTAGAAATAGTAGACTGATAAGCCAAAATATGATATTAAGAATCATACATACAAAAGTAAAATTAAAAAAAAAATTTTTTTTAGAATAAATCAGCTCAGTCTGTTTGCACTGAGGATTCAGTTCTGAATTTGAGCGGTGAGTAAATGATAGGCTACTATAAAACAACACTTACTGTGAAATACAGTGAAATCTGCTTTTTCACATTAATTTACAGCGCTCTCTTCATAGAGTCCAGCGGATCTGCAGAAGTTTGTTTCATAATTCACTAACAGACATGCAACTTCTCAATATTTTAATATTAAATGAGCGATTTTGAGTGCACAGACACAACTCGGTAGTCGTCGGTTTTTGTTTGGTTGTTTTAGCTGAAGCGTTTCCCCTTTAGATGCGCGCGCCGCGGAGGAAACCCGGATCCCGGTCAGCCACGTCACCGATCAGCGGCGCGAGCGCAGCGCACAGTCCAGCGTAGAGTTGCAGTAAAGTATCACGGATTCTATTTGGTACGTCTATTCAATTAATACGAGATTCGTGCTTGAAAGACCGGATGACGCGCACGCGCGGAGCAGTTTTTTATTTATCATTATTATTTCTGCAGGACGAACATCTGATCTGAGAACAGCTTCAAGCTCTTTAAATCCAGCGCTGATTACTGATCGATAGCATGAATATCTTCCGACTGTCTGGAGATGTTTGTCATCTGGTGGCCATCATTATTCTGTTCCTGAAGATCTGGAGATCCAAATCATGCGCAGGTACATGTGTGCACAGCAGAGTGATCTAAACTACAGATTGCATGCTGTGTATTATTGAGTGTTATTGTGCGCACTGCTGATCGAGCCGGACGAAAGCACGTGAATGTGAAGCTTTTTTTTTTTTTTTTAAGAATTGATTCACATATGAAAACGCTTGACACGTTTTAAACGCGCGACTGTCGGGCTGTAAATGATGTTAAGCGTTTGCTCGCGTGTAGTTTTCATTGCGTTTACGTGGCAGCTGCTGTGTGACCCACCTACAGCATGTTTTTAAGGTTCTTCAGGGGTTCCTTGAGGAACTCAAGATCCTCTTTCGGCATTTATGAGTCTGCTGTGTCCTGTTCTGTTCTGAAGTTTGTGTGTGTTTCAGGTATTTCTGGGAAGTCTCAGGTGCTGTTCGCACTGGTCTTCACCACCAGATATCTGGACCTCTTCACATCCTTCATCTCCGTCTACAACACCCTCATGAAGGTAAAGACCATGAAAGCCCATTTCCAGCACATAAGGGAAAACTAATCTTTGGTAAATGATAACAATTATTTACATAAAAAGTCATAATTGTGATATAAAAAGTTGAAATTATGAGATACTAAGTCAAAACTATTACAAACGACTCATAATTCTGAGATGGAAAGTTGAAATCAGATAAAAAGTCAAAATTATGACATACGGCGTTATAGTTGATATTAAAAAGTCAAGTCATAATTATGATAAAAACAATGGCATTCAAAACTATCAGATCAAATTCAGAATCGTCAAAATTATAAGATACTAAGTCATAATTATGAGATAAAAAGTTAAAATTGAGATCAAATCATAATTGACTAAGTCATAATTATGAAATAAAGTGTAAAAATGATCACAAACTAAGTCATAATTATGAGATTAAAAAGTAGAAATTGAGATTAAGTCATAATTATGACAAAAACAATAAGTCAAAACAGATAAAAAGTCAAAATTACAAGATGACATTGCCATAATTATGATATTAAAAAGTTGAAACTGAGATAATCATCATGACAAAAACAATAGTTTAAAAGATAATTCATAATCAAGACATTTTTTTTTTTAAATTATGACTTTGTCTCACAATTATGACTTGGTATCTCAATTTTGACATTTTATCTCATAATAACAACTTTGACAATTTCAGCTATATACAGTATCTCACAGAAGTGAGTACACCCCTCACATTTTTGTAAATATTTTATTATATCTTTTCATGTGACAACACTGAAGAAATTACACTTTGCTACAATGTAAAGTAGTGAGTGTACAGCTTGTATAACAGTTTAAATTTGCTGTCCCCTCAAAATAACTCAGCACACAGCCATTAATGTCTAAACCGCTGGCCACAAAAGTGAGTACACCCCTAAGTGAAAATGTCCAAATTGGGCCCAAAGTGTCAATATTTTGTGTGGCTACCATTGTTTTCCAGCACTGCCTTAACCCTCTTGGGCATGGAGTTCACCAGAGCTTCACAGGTTGCCACTGGAGTCCTCTTCCAGATGTTAGAGACCTTGCGCTCCTCCACCTTCCGTTTGAGGATGCCCCACAGATGCTCAATAGGGTTTAGGTCTGGAGACATGCTTGGCCAATCTATCACCTTTACGCTCAGCTTCTTTAGAAAGGCAGTGGTCGTCTTGGAGGTGTGTTTGTCGTTATCATGTTGGAATACTGCCCAGGGCCCAGTCTCCGAAGGGAGGGGATCATTGCCTCGCTCAGTATGTCACAGGTACATGTTGGCATCATGGTTCCCCAATGAACGGTAACTCCCAGTGTGGACGCGACCAGCAGCCCCAGACCATGACGGGGAACTCCACCACCAGTGCTGATGTAGGCAAGAAAAGAAAACACTTGTCTTTGTACTACTCACCTGGTTGCCGCCACACACGCGGGACACCATCTGAACCAAATAAGTTTAACTTGGTCTCATCAGACCACAGGACATAGCTCCAGTAATCCATGTCCTTAGTCTGCTTGTCTTCAGCAAAATGTTGCGGGCGTTTTTTGACGATCATCTTTAGAAGAGGCTTCCTTCTGGGACGACATCCATGCAGACCAATTTGATGCAGTGTATGGTTTGTGCACTGACAGGCTGACCCCCCACCCCCTTCAACCTCTGCAGCAATGCTGACAGCAATCATACGTCTATTTCCAAGATCAAACACAACCTCTAGATATGACGCTGAGCACATGCACTCAACTTCTTTAGTCGACCATGACGAGGCCTGTTCTGAGTGTAACCTGTCCTGTTAAACCACTGTATGCTCTTGGCCACCATGCTGCAGCTCAGTATCAGGGTCTTGACAATCTTCTTATAGCCTACACCATCTTTACGTAGAGCAACAATTCTTTTTTTCAGATCCTCAGAGAGTTCTTTGCCATGAGGTGCCATGTTGAACTTCCAGTGACCAGGGGTATGAGAGAGTGAGAGCGATAACACCAAATTTAACACACCTGCTCCCCATTCACACCTGAGACCTTGTAACAATAATGAGTCACATGACACCGGGGAGAAAAAACGGCTAATTTGGCCCAATTTGGACATTTTCTCTTAGGGGTGTACTCACTTTTGTGGCCAGCGGTTTAGACATTAATGGCTGTGTGCTGAGTTATTTTGAGAGGACAGCAAATTTACACTCTTATACAAGCTGTACACTCACTACTTAAATTGTGCAAAGTGATTTCTCAGTGTTGTCACATGAAAATATATAATAAAATATTTACAAAAAGTGGGGTCTGGTATCCTTCTTGAGATACTGAACATCATAATTGACTTTATCTCATAATTATAACTTGATGTCTCATAATTAAAAATTGTTATGACATAATTATGATGTTTTATCTCATAGATATGACTTAGTATCTCATAGTTTGTCAAAGTTATGATTTACCGCAGCACTTTTTTTTTTTTTGCAGAAATGGTCTTCCATAAAAGACAAACGCACACACAGCTGATCTTTAAACTGTTATGATTGCTCAGTAGATGTTTGCACTGAATTGTTATCATAGTCCACCCATTGAAATCATATATTATTATTTGTTTAAACTCATCCAAAGCTGTAGGACATAGTGTGCATGACAAACCCACAGCTAGTTTCCGGAAGCTGCCAAACCACAGACACTCAAACTACGTTCCTGCAGCTCAACTGGTAGAACAGGGCGCTTGCAACACCAGGCTGTGGGTTTGGATCCCAGAGAAAGCCACTGGGGACGGGAGCTGTCTGACAGAGGAGTGATTGTGATCTGCCTGTCTCTTAGGTGGTGTATCTGGTCCTGGCGTACGCCACCGTCAGCCTCATCTTCTTCCGCTTCAGGAACTCGTACGACTCTGAGAGCGACTCGTTCCGCGTGGAGTTCCTGCTGGTGCCGGTGGCCGGTCTGTCGTTCCTGGAGAACTACGCCTTCACACCGCTGGAGGTCAGAGCTCAACATGCAGCGCTTTGGATGTTAAGATGAAACACTGTCATGACAGATCTCTGTGCTTGTGTAGATACTGTGGACGTTCTCCATCTATCTGGAGTCGGTGGCCATCCTGCCACAGCTCTTCATGATCACGAAGACGGGCGAGGCTGAGTCCATCACCACACACTACCTGTTCTTCCTGGGCCTGTACCGTGTGCTGTACCTCGCTAACTGGGTGTGGCGCTATCACGTGGAGGGATTCTTCGACCAGATCGCCGTGGTGTCCGGCGTCGTCCAGACCATCTTCTACTGCGATTTCTTCTATCTGTACTTCACCAGAGGTCAGCAGACATCTCACAACTCATCATCTTAGCTCTGTTTTCATGAAATGATCAGAAGATGAATTAGAAGATGATTTATTGATTGATTGTTATTTCTTTGTATTTCGTTTTATCTATCTATCTATCTGTCTGTCAATGCATCCGTCTGTCTGTCTGTCTATCTATTGTCCATCTGTCTATCCGTCCCTTCATCTGTCTGTCTATCTATCTATCTATCTATCTATCTATCTATCTATCTATCTATCAATGTATCCATCTGTCTATCTGTTGTCCATCTGTCTATCTATCTATCTATCAATGTATCCATCTGTCTATATGTTGTCCATCTGTCTATCTGTCCCTTCATCTGTCTGTCTATTTATCATTCTGTCTGTCTGTCCATCTATCTGTCTATTCTTTTATCTGTCTGTCCATCCATCTGTCCATCTACTTGTCCAACTGTCCCTCCATCTGTCTGTCCATCTATCATCCTATTTTCTATCGTCGCCTGTCATCCATCTTCTGTCTGTCCGCCATCTGTCGTTGTACCGCTATTATACTGTCCTATTCGTATATCGTATGTCTGTAGATCCAGCTGTCTGTCTGATTTGTCCATCTATCTATCGGTCCTATTCGTCTATCCATCTGTCTGTTTGTCCATCTATCTACTGTCCTATTCGTCTATGTCTGTATGTCTATCAATCTGTCTGTGCTGTTGGGCCATTCATCATTGTCATATGGTCTATCATCTGTCTGTTGTACATCTATCTATCTGTCCTATTCGTTCTATCCGTATGTCGTATATCGTTCTGTCTGTCTGTGGTCCATCTATCATCTGTCCGATTCGTATATCCATCTGTCTGTATGTACATCTATCTATCTGTCAATCGTCTACAATTCTGTCTGTCTGTCCCTCTTCTGTCCTATAAATATCCATCTGTTTGTTTGTCCATCTATCTATCTGTCCTATTCGTCTATCCATCTGTTTGTTTGTCCATCTATCTATCTGTCCTATTCATCTATCCATCTGTCTGTCTGTCCTATTCGTCTATCCATCTGTCTGTCTGTCCATCCATCTATCTGTCGATTGATATTAGTCTGTTCTGTCTATCCGTCTGTCGTTGGTCCATCATCTGTCCTATTCGGCTATCCATCGGTCTGTCTGTCCATATAATATCGTCATATTCAGATATCAATATGTCGTCTGTCCATTTCTATATGTCCTATTCGTTATCCATCTGTTGTCCGTCCATCTATCTATCTGTCCTCATTAGTATATCAATCTGTCTGTCGGTCCATCTATCTTTCCTATTCAATATCCCTCTGTCTGTCTGTACATCTATCTGTCTGTCCTAGGTCTTCTATCCATCTGTCTGTTTTGGCCATTATATCTATCTGTCCTATTCGTCTATACGTCGTCTGTCTATCCCATATGTCTGTCTGTTTGTCCATCTATCTATCTGTCCTATTCGTCTATCCATCTGTCTGTCTGTCCATCCATCCATATATCTATCTGTCCGTCTGTCTGTTCTATCTGTCTGTCTGTCGTTGTGTCTGTCTGTCTGTCTGTCTGTCGATCGTTCTATCTGTCTGTCTGTCCATCTATCGATCGTTCTATCTGTCTGTCTGTCCATCTATCCATCTATCTATCCTATCCATCTATCCATCTGTTTGTCTGTCTGTCTGTCTGTCTGAATGTCTGTCTATCCATCTGTCTGTCTGTCCATCTATCTAGTGTTCGATCATATAGCCATCGGTATGTCTGTCCATTAGTCTATCCTCTGTCTGTCTGTCAATCTATCTATCTGTCTATCTATCTAACTATCTATCTATCTATCCGTCTGTCTGTTTGTCCATCTATCTGTCCTATTCGTCTATCCATCTGTTTGTTTGTCCATCTATCTATCTGTCCTATTCATCTATCCATCTGTCTGTCTGTCCATCCATCCATATATCTATCTGTACATCTATTTCTATCTGTTCCTATTCGTCATCCATCTGTCTGTCTGTCAAGCTATCTATCTGTCTATTCATCTACCATTGCGTATGTCCTAGTATATCCATCTGTCGTCTGTCCAGCTATCTATCTGTCCTATTCGTCTATCAGTCTGTCTTCATCGTCTGTCGTTGTCATCTATTGTCTATTAGTCTATCCATCGTGTATGGCATCTATCTATCTGTCATATTCTTCCATCTGTTGTCTGTCCTCTATCTATCTGTACTATTCGGTCTATCATTGTCTGTCGGCCAATCTATCTATCTGTCCTATTATCTATACATCTGTTCTGTCGAGTCCATCTATCTGTCCGTTAATCTATCCATCATGCGGTGTCTGTACATCTGTCTGTCTGTCCTATTCGTCTATCCATCTGTCTGTTTGTCATTCTATCTATCTGTCCTATTCGTCTATACGTCTGTATGGTAATCAATCTGTCGTCTGTTTGTCATATATCTATCTGTCCTATTGGCTATCCATATGTTGTTTGTCCATCTATCTATATGTCCTATTCGTTCTATCCGTCTGTCTTTCTATCCGGTCTGTCTGTCTGTTTGTCCACATCTATATTCCTATTCGTTATCCATCGTCCGGTCTATCCATCTGTCTGTCTGTCCTATTCGTCTATCCATCTGTCTGTCTGTCCATCTATCTATCTGTCCTATTCGTCTATCCATCTGTCTGTCGGTCCATCTATCTATCTGTCCTATTCGTCTATCCATCTGTCTGTCTGTCCATCTATCTATCTGTCCTATTCATCTATCCATCTGTCTGTCTGTCCTATTCGTCTATCCATCTGTCTGTCTGTCCATCTATCTATCTGTCCTATTCGTCTATAGTCTGGGCGTCTATCCGTCTGTTGTTTGTCTCATAATCGTCCTATAGTTAGCCATTCTGTCTGTCTGTCATCTCTATATGTCCTATCATCTATCCAATCGTTGTCTGTCCAATCTATATATCTGTCCATTCATTATCCATCTGTCTGTATGCAATCTATCTATCTGTCCTTTCGTCTATCCATCTGTCTGTCTGTCCATCTATCTATCTGTCCTATTCATCTATCCATCTGTCTGTCTGTCCATCTATCTATCTGTCCTATTCGTCTATCCTCCTGTCTGTCAGGTCCATATATCGTATCTGTCCTATTCGTCTAGTCACAATTGTCTTCGGTCCCCTATCTGTCCTATCGGTCTATTCCGTCTGTGTTCATCTGTCTATCGATCTATCAATTGATGCGTCTGTCTGTCTATCCATCCAACCTTCTATCTATCTATCTATCTATCTGCAGTGCTGAGAGGAAGTGGAAAGATGAGTTTGCCAATGCCGGTGTGAGTTATTGGATCAGGCCCCGCCCTCTATTAGGCCACACCCAGTCGTGACATCATCACTGGCCGCCGCTGTAGTTCTTGTGTTTGAGCTGCATGTGTGGCTGGTGTAATCGTGCCTTACAGTGATCAGATCTGCTGGACGTGTCTCGTCTTTGATGCCTTAATGTGTTTCTGTTCATAAAGACAAAGTGTTGAGGATGTGGGTGTGTGTGTGTGTGTGTGTGTGTGTGAGAAACACTCCACATTCTGTATTTCTTTTCTTGTTTATTCTAATTTTTTTTCTTTCTGTAGTACATTCGTTTTTTTTTCTGTAGGGTGACCATAACGTGCCATTTTTCCCGGACAGAGAGCAGACACTGTCACACACTGATCGGTCTGCGCTGCACCTCTTCCAGTCGAACACCCTTATGTGTTTTTGCATCGCTTTGACTGTTCTCTGTAGCGCCCACCTTCTCACGTGCCACGATTGGTCGATCATGTACAATGCCTGCATGTTATTGGTCAAACTACTTTTCGATCATTACCTTCAGCAAGTAAGAAAACAGGAAAACCTGGATATTTTAGGCAACATATAAATCCTGGCCAGGACTTGTCCAGGAAAAATGGTAAGCATGGTCACCCTAGTTTATGACCAACTATAAATAGTTTTTCATTCTGTAAAGGGACGTTTGATTGGGATCTTTGAGTGTTTTTGTGCCAATGTACCCGTGAAGAACATGAATGTTTGTATAAACCACATTTCAGTCTGAGAGTGACATATAACAGATGTCTAGCAATAGCATAATGATTTTTTAATGAAGATGGGCAGTTTATCTGCCCTGGTTTTTATAAAGCATGCCAATAAAGAGTTTCTGTCTCTGCAGAGCAAACACTTGTGTTCATGAGAGCGAATGAGTACAGAAACACACTCCAGTCCATCTGTGTGTCACGGCTCTTTATTTCCTCATTCTTTAATTCATCAAGTGAATCAGACATTCATGATCATTAAACAGACGTTATCATTCAAGCTGCCATAAATCAAAATAAAAAAATATTTTGTGTTTTTAGCACAATTAAAATAATTTCCATTCTCATCCTGTCTAAACATAAAATCAGCATAAATTAAGTACAACTAAATATGTACATATATGTATAGTTATACTGTGTGTGTATATAATCATAATTAAATATATATACTTTTAAATACAATTTTAAATATGCATTTTAGTATGTTTCGAAAGTGCTTTATTACATACATCACAAAATAATATTAATGGTCTTAAAATAGAAAATTTTGGTGGAATTGTCCCGGACATTTTGTGAGATTATTATTTATTTAAAAAAAATAATAATATTGGGGGGATTCATGCATTATCTCGTAGTGCAGATGTTTTATCACACCTACAGGAAGTGATGATGAAGATGTTGTGTATTTTTATCTGCTTATATTGTATTGCTAAAGGTGAAGTGTGTGTGTGTTAGCGCAGGAGCATCTTCTTCTGTTTGTACAGTACTTTGGCTCCCTCTCTCACGGCTCCGCCCATCACTTTAGCAGCGGATGTGATTGACAGCGGCGTGGAGGCGATGGCCGCCACCCTCTGCACGGCTTTGACCTTCTTCCCTTTGCCCTTCCCTTTCTCCATAACGCCGGACGCTTCCACCGCACCGCGGCCCATGGCCGTCAGCAGCTCGTACCAGAACAGACGCTCCGCCCTCTTCCTCGCCTCCTCATCCTCCTCCTGATCATCTCCCAGAATCTTCTGCTGCATGTGGCGTACGGCGGAGTCAGCCTGCAGCAGCATGTCGGCGGTGTAATGCGCTCCTGCGTTACGCTCCATCAGCAGATCGACCTTCTGCAGCAGCTCGGTGACCTGTGACCTCTCCTCGAGACCTTTAGTCAAGTCACATTTATTTTTGTAGTGCTCCTGACAATACACACTGTTTCTAAGCAGCTTCTTGTTAATTAATAGTTTAATATCTTCTTACTTTATAGTCGCATTTATCAGATTATGGCTGCATGATAAAATAGTTACACTTTGCTTCGATACAATAAATCATGGAGTGGAGATTTTCTTATATCTCGCAATTCTGAGTTGTGTTTTCTTAAAATTGCAAGTTTATATCGCAATTCTGAGTTTATATTTCACAATTCTGTTTCACAAATCTGAGTTTATAGCTCGCAATTCCGAATTATCTCGCCATTCCGAATTATCTCGCCATTCCGAATTATCTCGCAATTCTGAATTATCTCGCAGTTCTGAATTATCTCGCAATTCTGAATTATTTCGCAGTTCTGAATTATTTCGCAATTTTGAATTATTTTGCAGTTCTGAATTATTTCGCAATTTTGAATTATTTCGCAATTTTGAATTATTTTGCAGTTCTGAATTATTTCGCAATTTTGAATTATTTTGCAGTTCTGAATTATTTCGCAATTTTGAATTATTTCGCAGTTCTGAATTATTTCGCAATTTTGAATTATTTTGCAGTTCTGAATTATTTCGCAATTTTGAATTATTTCGCAATTTTGAATTATTTTGCAGTTCTGAATTATTTCGCAATTTTGAATTATTTCGCAATTTTGAGTTTGTCTCAAAATTCTGTTTATATGTTGCATTTCTGAGTTGTTTTTATAAAATTGCAAGTTTATATCGCAAATCTGAGTTTAAATTTCACAATTCTGTCTCGCAAATCTGAGTTTATATCTCGCAATTCTGAATTATATCGCAATTCTGAGTTTATATGTCACAATTCAGTTTGTCTTGCAAATCTGAGTTACCATCTCGCAATTCTGAGTTTGTCTCGCAATTCTGTTTATATCTTGCATTTCTGAGTTGTTTTTTTTTCAATTGCAAGTTTATATAGCGCAATTCAGAGTGTATACCTCCTGTCTCCGGAGGTACCTTCTTCTGATCGAGTTTTGAAGGCAGCATAGATGTATCCTTCGCTGCCTTTGATATCCCACAATACTGTGCATTCCATTCCATGACGGTTGAACTAAAAAATAAAGATGGTGTCTTAAAGTTGCGGTTGGTGGTTCTCAGTTGTTAAAGTAGATTTCTGACTAACTTTCTGCACTTTTGATGTTATTTCTAGCGAGAAATCCGTATTATAGTAATTAAGTATTTGTTTAGTTATTATCAAAACTCATTCTATTTTGTTGTAGATCATTAAACTGTTACGCTGCCTCAGAAGCCTGTCCGAAATCAGTTTCACGACGAGTGCCTGTGCACCAACGCTGCTACAACGTTCATTCGCTATACTGCAGCGAGGCAGCTGCCTAGGTTTTCGGATGCAGCCAAAATGTTGCAATTTGCAAGTATACAGAAGTAATTCAATAATGTGGCGAAGATTAATTTAGTAGTGGGTTGGCACCAAGCGTGATAAAGCCGAGCACTAATCGCGAACTCAGAGGCTGCATGCAAACTCCCATAATTCCTCGCTCTCCTTCAGGAAGTCGCCCGCGGGCTTCGCTCCGAGCGCGTCGCCGCACGTGATCAGGACGACGGTGAAACCGAGCGCCTGCGGTCCGAACGCGGCACTAATCCAGTCCAGAGCGGCGCTGCTCTCGCGCGTCACGCGTCCGGCCCGCAGCACCAGCAGGAACGCGTGCGGTCCGGGCGCGCTCAGCTCCACGCAGCGGCTCAGCTCCGCGCGCACCTCATCCGGGCTCAGGCAGGTGTGGAAGAACCCCGGGGTGTCAATCACACGCAGGCTCCGCCCATCCGCCACGCCCTCTGAACGCTGGCAGCTTTTGGTGACGGACACGGGCGACACGTCCGTCCAGAACGCGGAGCGACCCAGGATCGTGTTTCCAGATGAACTCCGGCCTGAACCCGTCTGACCCAACAGAACCATCCGGACCTCAGCGGAACCGCCTAGACGACAGACACGACACGTGATTGTATTACAAGTTTATATAAAACGTTTTTATTCAAGAGTGTTTTCATGAATATTCTGCAGGTCTCCATAGAACTAAAGCTGATAAAGTAATTAATATGAATAAAAATGCAATAAAAAGTACTATTATTAAATGTATAGTCATTCAAAGTAAAATAAATACATATAACAAATTCATAATCAATCAATCAATAGAAATAAATAAAACTTAAAAAGGCATGATATATATATATATAAAACGCCTTTTTAAGTATATATATATACAGATACATCTAAAAAAATTAGAATATCATGAAAAAGGTCAATATTTTTTGACACTCATTTCAGAAAGTGAAACCCATATATTATATAGAATCATTACACATAGAGTGAAATATTTCAAACCTTTATTTCTTAAAATTTTGATGATTATGACTTACAGATAATGAAAACCCAAAATTCAGTGTCTCAGAAAATTAGAATATTGGGAAAAAGTTGGAAAGTTATGTCTCACCCTAATCAGCTAATTACCTCAAAACACCTGCAAAGGTTTCCTGAGCCTTTAAATGGTCTCTCAGTCTGGGTCAGTAGGCTACACATGGGGACGACTGCTGATTTGACAGCTGTCCAGCCGCCCTCACGACCCAACCGTTACTTGCTAAAGCAGTGGTTTGTGCACAGAGTGCTGTACCACGATATTCATCGACAGTTGAGTGGAACAGGAAAAACGTGTGGTAGGCAAAGTTGCACCCAGCAAAAAGGGGCCTAACCGCAGCTTGCGAGGATTGTCCAGGCAAAATCCATTCAAGAAATTTGGGGGGCTTAACAAGGAGTGGACTGAGGGGCTGGGTCAGCGCCAATCAAGAGCCACCACACCCAGACGAACCTAGAAATGGGCTACAAATGTAGCTTTCCTAGTCGTCAAGCCACTCCTGAACCACATACAACGTCAGAAGCGTCTTACCTGGGTTGTGGAGAAAAAGAACTGGACTGTTGCTCCGTGGTCCAAAGTCCTCTTTTCAGATAAAAAATAGGTTTTGCATTTCATTTGAAAATCAAGGTCCCAGAGTCTGAAGGAAGAATGGAGAGGCACAGAAACCATGTTGCTAGAAGTCCAGTGTGAAGTTTCCACATTCAGTGATGATTTGGGCTGCCATGTCATCTGCTGGTGTTGGTCCACTGTGTTTTCTGAAGTCCACAGTCAACGCAACCATCTGCCAGGAAATTTTGGAGCACTTCATGCTTCCCTCTGCTGACAAGCTTTATGGAGATGCTGATTTCATTTTCCAGCAGAACTTAGCCCCTGCCCACACTGCCAAAGGTACCAAAAACAGGTTCAATGACCATGGTGTTACTGTGATTGTTTGGCCTGCAAACTCGCCTGACCTGAACCCATAGAGAATCTATGGGGTATTGTCAAGAGGAAGATGAAAGACACCAGACCCAACAATGCAGATGAACTGAAGGCCACTATCAAAGCAACCTGGGCTTCCATTACACCTCAGCAGTGCCACAGGCTGATTGTCTCCATGCCACGCCGCACTGATGCAGTAATTCATGCAAAAGGAGGCCCTACCAAGTATTGAGTACATAGAAATGAACATACTTTTCAGAAGCCTGACACTTCTGTTTTTTTTTTATTGATCTTATGTAATATTCTAATTTTCTGAGACACTGAATTTTGGGTTTTCATTATCTGTAAGCCATAATCATCAAAATTTCAAGAAATAAAGGCTTGAAATATTTCACTCTATGAATCTATATAATATATGGGTTTAACTTCCTGAAATGAGTGACAAAAATGATTGACCTTTTTCATGATATTCTAATATTCTAATTTTTGAGATGTACCTGTATACTATATATATGTGTATGCAATTTCTGGATTGTAGCATTGTATAAAAACTACTGTATGAACAGTATAGTCCTTCAGAGTAAAAATACTGATAAATTAAATGCAAATAAATTAATTAAGTAACAAAATGCAATCAAATGTAAATACAGAAATACGTTTTTTTAGACCGACTTCTAATTATAGGTATTCCTATTAGAATTCTTCCCAAAAAAAATTGTTTAAGCATAGGCTAGGATTGGTTTTATTTTATTATGGCAAACTGATTACAACAGTCTATGCTTGTAAATCAGATTTAGTTTTTATCTGGAGATCTGCAGAAAATTAATGAAAAAAAAATCTCCTAAATAAAGTAATTCGTAGGACAATAACAATACAATTTTTAAAAAATGACATAAAACTTCACAAAATGCGGGGGCCATGCTTTAAAATAAAGTAAATAAAAAAGAATGCAATGAGAAATGCTAACACTGGATCCCTATCATTACGAAAATTAACCACAAATGGAACCAAAAAAACATGGTACCTATAGTTAAACCATGGTGACCACAAATGAACCATGGTTTTGCTACACACAGTTTAACCATAGTACTTGTAATTAAACTGTGGTTATACAAATGGTAATCAATCTGCTAAAATAAAACTTGGTTACTACACTTTTACTACAATAAAGTCATGGTTAATTTTAGACTATCATGAGAATCCGAGAGAAACATTTCACATAGATTAACAAAATAACAGCAGGATCTTTTAGAGCATATAGTGCTCCATAAGACATTTACGGTCATTCTTTATAGGATAAAACAATACTGCATCAGATGAAAATGAACGTAATTGAAATTTTAAGAGCAGGATCCGGATCTGCGTTTCTTCTCACTCACCAGCAGCTGAAGACTGGGGTTTCTCCGCCATATTCCCGCACACGACCGAGACTTAAAGAGACAAACACACGGAACTCAGCTCACATCCAGAAACACGAGAATCACTGCGCAGTTACCCAGAAATACAGCATCTCAGCACGCGAGGCGATCACGGGCTGACTCCATACACGCTTACAATATCCCTGCATTTGAATAGGTAGCCTATACATGTAGTTAAATGTAAATCTGTATATACTTTATAAAGTGCGCACTGTGATCTTTCAAGTGCATTTGGTTTCTAACGTGTTCTGGTAGGCTAATTATTAAATAAAACTCATGTCTGCTAATAATCACAGAGAAAACACTTAAAACATGTATATTTATTCATTTAACAAAAATATCAAATATATTTTTTCATTATGTCACTAGATTGGATTTGAGTGCTGTTTTCAATTAATTAATTAAAAAATTCTATAATATTCTAATTCTATCCTTAAAAAAAGTTGTCCCTTTTAGACTTGCACTCTATTAATTTACTGGCTGTTCTAGTTTTTCTAATTTTTTGTATTTTATTTGTTTCTTTTGATTTATTATACAATTTACAAAAGCAAAATAAAATGTATTATATAATTTTAAAAAAGTACTATGTGTACTGCATTAAGCTAACGGAGACTTGCAGATCATTACTCTTTTGTTGATTTTGATTGATTCCATCGTCCTCATTTGTAAGTCGCTTTGGACAAAAGCATCTGCAAAATGACTAAATGTAAAATAGTTTAAAAGACTTACATCTTATCTTTACACTTGAATATGTTGAACGTAAGAAGAATGATGTTGCGCGGTTTCTATAAAACTTTAAAAAAATCTGCACCATATATATTTTTTTTTTTTCACAAGATAAATGATTCTCGTGCAGGATGATTGGTTATTTATATATGCTAAACATTTTAAAGATATAAAACCACGGAAAACATAAGACCACGACAGAAAAGGGTTCATAGTTATATGGTTATTCACACAAACAAACTGAAACTTACCACAAGAAACACGGATGCTAACAGTAGCTGCGTTTACATGGACCCTAATAATCCGATCGTAATAGGGCTAGAAGCACAATCAGAATAAAAAAAGTAACAAGGGCGACTGGCCATCGCACGTTGGAGAAGTAAGTCATGGCGGTTCATCATCAGAGAAAAAGTGTCAGATTAAGTGATGTTGAGGGCCGACAAAAGGGGGCGCTAATGCAATCTATTTTTGCTTATTAGAAACCGAAACTGACGTGAATGAGAGTGGGCTCGTGATGGCAAGCCAAACACGTGAAGATAAAGGTGGTTGGGAGTTACATCAGGGTACATTTGCCGGCCTTGTAGCCTATAGCACTATAGTACAATCCCAGGTCTGAGCCTCCACTGCTATTTATCACTCCGCATTGTCTGACATGAATATTCCATTAATTCATAAAGAGACAGTAGCGATTCTACAACGGGTTACATTTGAGAGCTATTGAGTTACAGTAAATGAAGTAGCCTATAAGGTGATTGCTCCGATTTACATGACACACACACACAGGTTCGTTTTTATAATTTATGGGGACTCTCCATAGGCGTAAAGGTTTTTATACTGTACAAACCATATTTTATATTGCCCTACACCAACCCTACCATCTAAACCTACCCCTCACAGGAAATTTTGTGCATTTTTAGATTTTCAAAAATACTAATTCTGAATTATTTATAAGCCTCTTGAAGGCGACACTGAAAATGTCCTCATAAATCACCTCCTCATTGTAATACCTATGTCATACCCATGTTATTATACAAATGTGTGTCCTCATAAACCACATAAACATGCACACACACACACACACACAGACACTCATTCACTCACTCACTCTCTATTTAATTTCATATAATAATACATTTATTTCAATCCCCTGCTGAAAAAAACAACAACAATAGAAACCATCAATAAAATTTGTAATGGTTTTACTGGTTATAATGAAAATTGTAAGGACTATGGTCTCTGCTCGGTAATTGGTTGCCTATTATTGTGTTAAATATTTGGTGAAAACCAATAAATCATAATGGAATATGTCCCAAAACACACTACATGAAGCCATTTTAAATTTTTTTAATGATTAAAAGTTGATGGTTTGTAATGTCTGTAATGGTATTTGTAGTGGAAACCATTAGAATTTCTGGGATGGTTTCTATTGTTTTTGTCAGCAGGGTCACCATGGGTTTTGTGATGTTATTTGCCATAAATGCGATAGGATTGCTGTAATATTGTGAGATAGTAGCGGCTGTTTGTAGTTGTGGTGGGCCTATTTGGGAGAAAATCCAGGGCCGTTTTTTTTACTCCCAGTCCGTCCCTGCATGTAACCACATCAATCGGATTGAATTGGCCAGATCCGATTCAGATTTCCCCCCCCACCAATTTTGATTGGATTGTAAGGGGTGGTTTATTCCTTTTGTAATCGAGTGAGAGGACATGTAAATTCTTGATCGGATTTAAAACCGAAACTGGAAAGTACTGCGCATGTGCAGTGACGTAAAAATAGTGCAATGACGTATGACGCATGGAGCGAGCTGTTCTTCCTGGTGAATAAAGTGTCATAAATAGTATCCAGTCATTATAAAAAAATCTGTATTTCATGAGTGTGCGCATGTCAAAAAGTTAAATCCGATCAAAGATAGTGACATATAAATGCGCATATCAACCCGATTACTTTATTTAGCGTTCGTGTAAACACTACGTTCGGATTCGTCAATCAGAATTCATTCATTCCGATGGAAGCAAAAAGTGTCCATGTAAGCATACCTAGTTACTCATTCAGCAGATGCTTTTATCTGTAAGAGTTACACAGCAGGAATCGGACTGACAGATAAAGAGTTTTACCGTTAGAAACGAGCGCAAATGAATCTCCTCCGATGTTTCGCGCAGAATATCATAAAGTCAAACTTGGCCTTATAAATCGCCGTTCCCGTCATTAAGATCGACGAACTCTATTAATAACACGGATGGAGCGGCTGTCAGCGGATGGGTGTTTACTAACTTTATCTAGCACGAGTACAAACAAGGACACACAATTATAGCTACTAAAAGAGTTAGAATTTATAGTTAGGATTAAATTATTAATTAAACATTAATAGAATTAAACTACCACAATCCATCCGCTCTGTAGCCCATATATGCTCAGACGTCACATGCTTTTGTGCATTTCTTGTAATTTCCATGAAGGTGGTGTAGGATCTCGCAGCCGCCCAGGCAGAATCTTTCACTGGTTAAAGATCTAGTGAGAGAAAGGTTGAGACTAGTGAGGGTTGATCACTATTGTTAAAGTATAGTGCAAGTGTCCTGTTGTCATCTGGGGAAGTCTTTGTCTCTTGTGTCTCGAGTGTTTGTCATGATGACTGTGTTAAAGGGGTCATATGAGGTGATTTCAATTGTTCCTTTTCTTTGGAGTGTTCCATACTTTGGTGCATAAAGAAGATCTGTAAAGTTGCAAAGGATAAAGTCTCAAATCCAAAGAGATATCATTTATAAAAGTTAAGAGTCAGCCACACCTACCTAAAACGGCTCGTTCTAACACGCCCCCACATGTCTACGTCACTATGTGGGAAGATTTGAATAACGCCACCCAAATGTTCACGCAAGAAGAAAGTAACTTTTAATCTCACTGTAGTATTGTTGTTGCCGCCACCATGTCGTGAAGGCGCTGTTTGTTTTTCTTTGTGAAAGCGAAACTACTTTGTTGGTCTTCCAAAAGAGGACAATATCACTTCGTCATGCCTAGAGCTGATCCATGCTGGTCTCTGAGGAAATACATCAACTTTGCTGTGGATCGCCGGATCGGCTGTCACCATGGACGAAGCGGAGTCCAGCACAGGGTCGCCACATGTGGTTGCCGCAAGCCCTCCAGCCGCTGCTCACTCTAGACGCGTGTGTGAAGGGGGGGGCTGTTTTTGTGTGTTCCGTTGTGAAAGTGAAACTACTTTGTTTGGTCTTCCAAAAAGGGACCCGACTAGAAATCAGTGGTTTAGTTGTATTTACAACACTGTTCCAGAAAAACTTTAACCCAAATATTCAGATGTGTCCAGCACATTTTATGGAGGACTGTTTCCTGATCCTGGGAGAGTAGACTACAATGCCGGCTGTTCTGACTCTCAGACTGTAAGAGTTTTTATATTTTATATATTTAAAGCGAGTTTTTGGGCCGTGTAGAGTAGCACTTGTTGTTTGTCATTTCTCTGATCACAAATGCAGACATGGTTTTATGTTTACGTGGCGCGATGCAACGCAACGCGTTAAAAGACAGTATAAGTCATTATAATCAGTAATTATTTCCCCACTGGATGCAACAAATGCCTAATAATGGGTTTTAATGTTTTTGTCTCGTAGCTCCGGCCGGACAGGGCATCATCACAGTATGGTGAGGGGCGTAACATTTCCGTCTCACGCTTGAGGTATTCAGCTAATCACAAAATAATGTGTTGAGTTAAGAAAAGATGAACGGCGAATGGAATGATAACAGAACATAGTGCAAATTGACGAACCGAATACGAGGGACGAGCGCCAATAGATGGGGATTCCTGGGCGTGTGGAGCAGCAGCATCATATGGCCCCTTTAAACGTTCACTGCAGTTTCTGCAGACACATTGTCTCGTCTCATCTCCCACCACACAGGCTAAAAGTGACAATAAACTTTGTCTTTCTCACACACACTCAAACCCACAGAGAGTTCAGTGCCCACACACACTCCTCGAACTGCGATGTCTCTACTGGAACTGTTTCTTATTTCATTTCTTCGAACAGGAGCTGAAAGAAGCTTTGTGAATAATTAAATAATTGATTTATTTAACAATTAATTTCCCACGGGCCGGACACGTCTGTATATAAGCACATACAGCGCTCGTGATGGAAAATGGCTAGTGAAGCGCGAACAGGAAGTGGTTTTACGGCTGAGCAGAGTTTAAGCTGCAGTTGGAGATGAAACAGTGATTTTTGTAACTTAAAACCCCTGTCAGAACGGGTCACTTGTTTTTCTCACACAAACACATGTTGTGTATGTATGGTGAGTACATGTCATAGTCTCGCCAGCTCCATGAGCAGCAAATATTACGGTACATGCGTTTAATTCAGTCATCTTGACCTACACTGCATGAGTGTTTTAACTAATGGTGCTTTTACATCACAGTCTAGGCAGTTTGATGTAAAGACAGTTTGTTCATTAAATGTCAGTTTTTCACGTTACTGACATTTAGTTAAAAACAAATCTGGACTCAAAAGTATCATAGACACTAAATGTCCAGATACTGCTGTAATAGAGTAAAGATTGATCATTTCACTGCATCAGTATCACAGTTCAAAATCCGGTTGCATGAAAGCCCTTAAGTAATTTGACCTATGGCTATCCCTGATGGGGAAAAAATCCCTGAGGCGAGGGATTTCTTTAAGAGCATCGCAACAAACGTCTTAACTCTCACCCTTACCAAGTGTTTCACGGTAGTTTCTGGCAACATAAGGCAATGGACGCCGCGATTACTATAGTTACTACATCTCACAATAAACAGAACATAACAAACCCCAAACCTACCCTTTGCTACAACCACAGTTATACTAATATATTTGCGTTATGGAGAATACCAAGATCACAGAAAACAAAAAACATAAACCAAACCTTGTCTTGGTAGGCTACATTCCTCTCTCACAGTAACATAAAATCAGCCATGGCGTTGTGTATCTTTAAAGTCCCCATGAAATCAAATTTTAAGTTTTTTGGGTGTTAGTATCAATGTTAGTCTTAGGTTATTTATAAGGCAGTGTGCTCCAAAATAGTGACAAAATTCGCATTTAGAAGATGTAAGCATTCAAAGCTTTTAGTTCGTCATTTCCGCCAAAACGGCTCAACTATTTTTTTTTTTTACATCACATCGTACTTCATCTTCTCATCAAACTTTCTGTCCAATCAAACGCTCTCTAGAAGCCGAAGCGACGCCCCCTACACTATAGATGCTGAAGCTGCGGCTGAGATCGGTCGCTTGTTCACAGTGTAGTATTTCCTGTACAGTGAATGGCACGTAGTGCACAATGTAGGCGATAGGGAACAATTCAGAGAGTGTAAATATGCTTTCGATTGGGGAAAATGAGGTCTGGTTTCGTGTTGTGTCACGCGAAGCACGGCAGTGCGCACAGTCTGATCTGGACTTTGGCTCTGGTCCAGAGACGCGATCGCACAGAGCGGATCATATGCGCGAGTCGGCATTTATTAAAAACTTTTACAACTACACAGACTCAGCGGATTCCGAAGCATGATTATGATCACTATTTTGTTTTACTAGAGTTTCATATTGAATCTAGGGGGTAATCTATTAGACTGTGGCTGTCAAATGCGGCTTAACCGAGCTCAATGGCTCTGACCCGTGCAGATATAAACAAAACGCTATTGGCTAATTTAAAAAGGGGGCGGGGCTACTCGATATGTCCCGCCCTGTCTTCCTATTTCAGGTGAAATTACGTCACCACATAGAATAACGCTGCGTGTTTCAAGGCACTTCAGGGGACCTTTAAAATGACTTAAGGGAGCTGTTTTGGCCCCTTAAATTTATTAAGGTGAAATGGTTACTAAGGAATTTGTAACATGGCTTAAGGGAGAATAATTCATGTCAGGCTTAAGGTTCCTTAAGTTGACCTTAGGTTTTTTCTTGCAACCCAAGTTTCACTAAAGGCTCCCTTAACTTTATAACTAAGGGATTTCTTAGCATAAGAGCTTTCATGCAACCGGGGCACTGTATGTTAAGCTATATGACAATAGCAGGAAGTTGAGCTTTGACTCTGTGGATATGCCTCTTCTTCTTATCTATCTCATTGTTTTAATATGCGCTGACATGAATGCAATCCCGTAAATGCTATAATTTGTGTGCTGAATCCAAAGTGATCTAATTGTGAATCTCATAAACACAGCAAGTGTGTGCAAAGCCTCCTGCACGCTCTTTCACAATCATGTTTAACCCATACCATGCTGACTTTTTTCGGTGTCAACACTCGGTAAACATGTGCAGTCTATTCACCGGAGGGGGGCGGTCTTGTTTACTAAGCGTGCTATAGGGTGCTAAGCAATGAAAAACGAAAGCAAGGGCACTCTCAGTTGAGGCTGCAAAAGTAGGATATTGGCGAGACAGATCAGGCAAAGCTCCAATGCATATTTGTGTTTGCGCTCGGGAGAGCATCCAAGGATTCTATTACACTGTGTTTTTACTATTTACATATTAAACTGCACAAAATAAAAATATAGAATACCAGAAATACAACATATATAGATCTAATACATTATATTACAGAAAATCTACTCATTCATATTTAATGGCTATGATACCACTTTGTGACTTTTAACATCAAGTGGCCACTGAAAGTTGCTCTTCAAGCACAGTTGGTTCAGACAAGGTCAAAGGTACTGTGGTATCCCAGATATGAAACGCCTTCACTCTTCTGATGGCTCTCTCAACAAGAATTGGAAGACGAGCTATGGCACTTGATCAGAGATGGAACCTGTGTACAAACTGCTCCACATGGAGCAATACCGATCAGCTCCTTGAAGGTATGGCATTTTTATATGACTGGTGTGAGTAAAGATGGATTCTGGCACCTTATTTCTATGCAGTCAGTGATGACTCTAACCTCTGGACAAAACTGCCTAAACTTCTCAGGCATGGTGGAATTTACTTGCTGTCCGCTCATCCATATGGGCAAAGATCCAAGGATGAGTCAGAGATAATTAGTCCAAATTCACTGTGCAGTGATACAACCTGAAATTACTTTACCATCAAAACATAGCATATGTATAAAATATGTATATTTATAAATAATAATAATTTGTGTCTAAATGGATTAAAATGAAATTAAGACTTGCAAGAGGATTGTAAATGAGTAAAAATAACATAATATTTTAATATTAATATAGCAATAAATGCTAGGGAAATGTGTTCATACTTGTGTGTTTTGTTGTTGTGTGTTGTTGTTGTTGTAATGCATAAACCTCCCTGGAAGAGCGAGTGACTGCATAGTCTTGTCCTGCTCCAGATGTTACCTCAGGAATGATGTTGTCATCTTGAATGTCATCGGAGGAAAGGACAGGACAGGTGTTAAATCCGTAATGAGCTCTAACCGGTTCGTAAACGGACTCTCGCAAAGTTTCTCTCCAGTTCCAAATAAATCAGAACGAAAGAGTCCCTTTTCTGAGATGCTTACGAGTGGGGAGGGGGTTTTTTGGCCGGCACTGTAATCAGAGTCAGTAAAGTGCTGGTGTTGCACCAAATTCTGTGACCCTAGTAGGCTCTGTAGTGAGGGTGGGTTTAGGATTGGGTTTAGGAGTAGTTCACAGAATACAAACAAATGTGCTACATCTGAGGACCATAAAAGCCAGACCTTTTACATGTTGAATAGCATGCACCCACTTCTTTCTTTCATGTTCATTGCTTGGAAATGCATGAAAACTCAAATACGGTTGCCGTTGCTTATTATTAGAGTAATGAGGGATGCTACATTGTCACCTCTACGTTGATTCAGCCATTGTTGTTCACACTGGAAGTTCTTCCATATTCGGAAACCCTGAAGCGTGAAAAAGGCCTATGTTGTTTCAACCAATAAGAAAACAGCGTGATGATGTCAAGATGCAGAAGTGGTGAAGCAAGCAATATATTGAGTTTTCGGCAGTCAGTGAAACCTATCGTGAACAGCCTAGAGTGGTGTATTGCTGATAGAACAGAATTCAGTATGACGAACAGTTCAATATTGAAACTGCTCTGTGGAAAACGGTCTTACAGGATTGCCCCTAAAAACAGTGTTGAAACCAGAGGGTCAAAAATAGGGTAGAAAATGGCCATTTATTTCTAAATTATGTTTAATGTAAAAATCTTACGTTATAAGTGAACAATTTATGATTAAAAAATGCAGTTCATGATCCTTTTAAAGTAACAGTGATTTTTTTGTGATCAAAATTAAAAATGACATTAAAAATGAGCACGACTAACACTGTCAGTATATTTACATGCACTAATCTTTGACAATCCGAATAAATACAATCCCGTTTCAGATTCTGAAAGTTCTGCTTATATGAGCCTTAAGCTTTGCAATCAATTTCACATAAATATTTTACATGCAATATATTCCGATCAAAAAGTAATGCATGCACAGTGCACCTATTCAGAAAGCCACCGCATTAATGTCAACGGAGCTACATGAGTAACATTATTATTTATGATTATTGATTATTTCGGTGCATGTAAATGTAGCTTGTGTAAAACAAACTAACAAACAAACAACTTAAAAGCATGATAAAATGATTGAAAGTAGAGCTTAAAAAGCATGCTAATCCAATTTCCACTGCTTCCACTCACATACGCTTCCAGTGTGAAACAGCCATAACCCCAATCATGCCGTCACAGCATCTATACAAATGCAAAAAGATAGAAATAAATGAGGATATCACAAGCAAAAACTTTTACAACTTTTTCAGTCCAATATCAAGTGATATTTCTTTATCTATACTGTTTTAATTACCCCATTGGGCGATAACTGGTTCTTTGAAGGTTCTGTGGGACACAAAACAATCATATTCTGCTTTTCCGTCCTCATTGATCTCCACACTCTTCCTCAGCTGGAAGGTCCCATCATGGTTTGGTCTGATTCCTGTGGATTCAACCTCATCTTCAGGCAGAGATGTGCAATGTTTCCTAATGGTCATCGTCACGTCTTTGGCGTAGAAGCCGGTGGCCAGACAGGTGAGTTTCAGCTTGGATTCATCACTGGATTTCCTTGCAAACATGTGAACATCTGGAGGAACTGAAAACACAGGAGTTTGTTTATCAATCAGATAAACGACAAATACTAATACTGTACATTTACTCACAGGCTTTTCTGAGCTCCTCATTTCCATATTCTCTGAATTTGTTGAGCCAGTCCACACACTCTTTCTCCAGGTAGCCTCTGGTGTATTGGTTTAGGATCGGCACATTGTCCCATTTTATCTTAGTTGGTTCAGCTGCGTCAACTGGGGCGACCCACTGAGACTCTTTATCATCAAAAAACAGAAAGTTTTCTCCATCATAGCCGTACTCGCTAATGCCTTTGGAAAACTTCACTTCGTCTCCCTCCCGCTCAACTTCACAACCGTGTCTCCACTGAAGAACATGAAGATCTGAAATGGACACAAAATGTCTGTGAGATGAAAATATAAATTGTTTGATCATGTGTATATGCAGGTTAAACTGTGTGAATGTTCCTCACCTGATTCATTGAGTCTCATGCGTTTCATCAGAATATCAACATTCACATTAAACCACTGTTCTTTGCTCTTTCTGGACTGGGTGCCTTTTTCCCAGTAATCCTCCTGAATTTTCTCTTTCATCCACTGCTGTTTGGGAATCTTCCTCTGTTCCTCACTATTGTAAGAGTCGATCTGTCTGTCATCTAGCAGACCCATAGCACTGAACTGATAGATGCCCGGCTGATTGACAGGTTTGGACAAAGCCGTGTAAATGTAATACAGCGAGTGTTTCTCTGCAATGAGGAGAAATAAAATGTGAATTAAACAACTATTCACTGGTTTGTGATTAAAGTGAATGAGAAAGCAGGTAAACAGTCTATTATCATAATTCATACATCTGTAATTCTCTGAGAGACATTGTAGCCTAGTCAACATTCCATATCTGAACCAATGCAATATTACTTAAAAACACATATTTCTGCTTATCCGATCAGCCCACCAAGATTTGCTTTGGGATTATGAATTGAATCTGAAAGACCAAATACTATAATGTCTGTTTTACTCTCATTAAAATTCAGAAAGTTTAGAGACAACCAGGACTTTACATCTGACAAGCAAGCCATGAGAGTGTCCAAACTGGCTGAATTAAGTTTTAAGGGCAGATAAACTTGGGTGTCGTCAGCATAACAATGGAATGACAGCCCATACTTCCTGAAGATAGAACCAAGTGGGAGCATGTATATTGAAAAAAGAATGGGAGCCAAAATGGATCTCTGAGGAACCCCACATGATAAAGAAGCAGCACTAGAAAAATGATCTCCAATATTAACTGAAAAACTTCGATTAGAAAAATAAGATTTAAACCAATTTAAGGCACTACCCTTAATGCCTGCGCATTGCTCCAACCGAGCAATAAGAACTTTGTGATCGACCGTATCAAATGCAGCGGTCAAATCTAGGAGCACAAGCACAGCATAGTTGCCAGAATCGCAGGTTACTAAAATATAATTTAAAACTTTCAACAATGCACTCTCAGTAGAGTGATGTTTTTTAAAACCGGATTGAAATATTTAAGAAAATCATGTTGTCATCTAGAAAACCCTGCAATTGCTGTAGGACAATTTTCTCCAAAATCTTAGCGATAAATGACAAATTTGAGATAGGTCTAAAGTTGGCTAACACTGTGGGGTCTAAGTTCTGTTTTTTAAGCAGGGGGTGGACTGTTGCATGTTTTAATAAGTCAGGTACAATACCGGTTTCTAAACAGCGATTTATCATAATCAAGAGCTGTGGACCAACTACATCATAAACTTGTATAAGAAAATATGGAGGAATTGTATCAATAGAAGAGCCCGAAGGCTTAAGCTGATCCACTATTTCTTGAAGATGAGTGCCAGAAATGGGTTTTAAATTACTAAAAGCAGCACTACAAACGGGGCAAAGAGGGATCGAAGCAAGAGGGAGTTATCCCCAGTCTTAGTTATCCAGGGAGTTATCCGGCATATTGGGATGCCGAGTCCCGGCCAGAGCGACGAGACAAAAACATTAAAACCCATTATAAACGTGGCATTTGTTGCATCCAGTGGGAACATAATTACGGATTATAATGACTTATACTGTCTTTTTACGCATTGCGTTGCATCGCGCCGCGTAAACATAAAACCATGTCTGCATTTGTGATCGGAGAAATGACAAACAACAAGCGCTACTCTACACTGCCCAAAACTCACATTTGAATCGTCAGTGGCAAATCCTTTCAATGAAAACGTACTTACAGGCTGTGAGTCAGAACAGCCGGCATTGTAGTCTACTCTACCAGGAACAGGAAACAGGACTCATAACATGTGTTGCACACATCTGAATATTTGGGTTGGAGCGTTCTGGAACAGTGTTGTAAATACAACTAACCACTGATTTATAGTCGTGTCCTCTTTTGGAAGACCAAACAAAGAAGTTCCGCTTTCACAACGAAACACACAGCACCTTCACGACATGGTGGCGGCGGCAACAATACTACAGCGAGAATAAAAGTTATGCCTTCTTTCTTTGCGTGAACATTTGGGTGGCGTTATGCAAATCTTCCCAGATAGTGACGTAGGTGTGTGGGGGCATGTTAGAATGAGCTGTTTTAGGAGGCCGTGGTTGACTCTTAACTTTTATAAAGAATATCTCTTTGCGTTTGAGGACTTGAGTCTTTGCAACTTTACAGATCTTCTTTATGCCAAGAGCTTGTAAAACGCCACAACAAAGAGAAAGGAAAAAGTGAAATCGCATCATATGACCCCTTTAAAGCCAAAAAGGGGTGTAATCCACACAGAAGGGAAGCGGACACACGTTAAAAAACATGTCGACCCGACAAACACAGACTGAACAGACTGGGGCTTAAATACACAGGATAACGATGGAATTGGGAGGAATACATGTGAACAGAATGACTAATTACACAGGGGAAAAACTGGGTCACAGAGCACATGGGGAGGGAAAACACAACAAAGACAGTCCAGGGGCGTGACAGTAGAAACAGAAACACACTGATATTCCATTTAAAATGGAGTTACCAGTTTGAATGACTTTCTCCGGAGAGCCAGTCACACAGCTATCTGATGTTTCTCCAGCTCTCTCTCGTCCTGGTGGAGAAACAGTGAAATGTCACATTGATTTGGTTTGAATCTACTTGAAATTGGCAAAAACAAATAACATACCAGCAGATGCTTCAGCGTTCAATGATTCAGTAGCTTGTCCTGGAAAACCACAATAATATCAAGCGTAGTACTATTCTCAGACATAATATTTAATCTCAATGTGTCAGGTTACATGATATTTCATACAGATGAGTAAAGATGGAAAACTATCTGAATATTCTGAATGATATCAGAGTAAGTCATTACGATGCTTGTGCACTAATGACTGAATTAATGCTTTCAGTTTACCTACCCACTTTTATGATAATTGATTTGAAGTTTCTGTGGGACACAAAACAATCATATTCTGCTTTTCCGTCCTCATTGATCTCCACACTCTTCCTCAGCTGGAAGGTCCCATCATGGTTTGGTCTGATTCCTGTGGATTCAACCTCATCTTCAGGCAGAGATGTGCAATGTTTCCTAATGGTCATCGTCACGTCTTTGGCATAGAAACCGGTGGCCAGACAGGTGAGTTTCATCTTGGATTCATCACTGGATTTCCTTGCAAACATGTGAACATCTGGAGGAGCTGAAAACACAGGAGTTTGTTTATCAATCAGATAAACGACAAATACTAATACTGTACATTTACTCACAGGCTTTTCTGAGCTCCTCATTTCCATATTCTCTGAATTTGTTGAGCCAGTCCACACACTCTTTCTCCAGGTAGCCTCTGGTGTATTGGTTTAGGATCGGCACATTGTCCCATTTTATCTTGGTTGGTACAGCTGCGTCAACTGGGGCGACCCACTGAGACTCTTTATCATCAAAAAACAGAAAGTTTTCTCCATCATAACCGTACTCGCTAATGCCTTTGGAAAACTTCACTTCGTCTCCCTCCCGCTCAACTTCACAACCGTGTCTCCACTGAAGAACATGAAGATCTGAAATGGACACAAAATGTCTGTGAGATGAAAATATAAATTGTTTGATCATGTGTATATGCAGGTTAAACTGTGTGAATGTTCCTCACCTGATTCATTGTGTCTCATGCGTTTCATCAGAATATCAACATTCACATTAAACCACTGTTCTTTGCTCTTTCTGGACTGGGTGCCTTTTTCCCAGTAATCCTCCTGCATTTTCTCTTTCATCCACTGCTGTTTGGGAATCTTCCTCTGTTCCTCACTATTGTAAGAGTCGATCTGTCTGTCATCTAGCAGACCCATAGCACTGAACTGATAGATGCCCGGCTGATTGACAGGTTTGGACAAAGCCGTGTAAATGTAATACAGCGAGTGTTTCTCTGCAATGAGGAGAAATAAAATGTGAATTAAACAACTATTCACTGGTTTGTGATTAAAGTGAATGAGAAAGCAGGTAAACAGTCTATTATCATAATTCATGCATCTGTAATTCTCTGAGAGACATTGTAGCCTAGTCAACATTCCATATCTGAACCGATGCAATATTACTTAAAAACACATATTTCTGCTTATCCTATAGGATCTTAGTCTTTGTTAAATTAATTTGATGCCCCTAAAACAGTCCTGTTTAATCTGTAAACCTCTAATGCTGATCAATCACATAACGGTGTTGGCAAATGGCCACTGCTGTGTTGATCGAAAGTTATTAGTTGATATGTATAGATTTTTAGTTGACAACTAGTATTACTTTTATATTGTATAGGCCTATACGATGTTAGCATGCATTTCTCATCACATTTCATTTCTGTCGTTACAAAGACGTTTCAAATCACGACGCCTACTCGTTACTTTCACTTTCATTCTCTGATAAACGCAGAAACTTTTAATCGTTTACCTGCTCGCAGTGAAGGCAAAGTCCCATAAAGAAGAAAAACACACAGCAGAGCAAAGATCTTCGTTGGGACTCTTGTTCGCATACTGAAACCTCTTTATGCGTGAATTTGACTGTTTTTTTATATCGTTTAGCCTAACGCAAAACAGCAGAATTCGAGCTGCAGAAAATAGCAGATGTTTTTAACCAATAAGAAAATAATACGATAATGCCATCATTGAAATTTGATCTGCGTCTGGGCAGAAAGTGGTGAAGCAACACAAAAAAGAGGTTTATTTTTACAGTGATGGACAGTTCAGTGTTCATAAGGACGTTTGTCAATGATATATTCACAATAAACAATTCTTCCACAAATATATGGTTCGTTAGATGATGGTTTTATTTGCTGTTCTCAAAATGTTTACAAACAGAGTTAGTAATTCAATCATTCAGATAATTAAATATTAGCAAATATTAATTCAGCTTGAATGTCTGTACCTTCCATGATTCTGACAGTGGAAAGAAATGATACTCATTTGTTCGTATAAAGATGAATGCCCTAATTAAAACCATGTTAATAAATGTAATATTAATTAGTCAGATCAGCTATTTATTATCTGTTGAAGCTGTCATTGAATCCCTGTAAAAAAGAAAAAAAAACTAAGGCCATTTGATTGCTCTCTGCAGTTTAAACTGATTATAATATATATAAAAAAATTAATTAGCTGATTATGCTGTATGGTGTCCTTGAGTGCATTGAGACAACAGTTCAAAGAAAATGAAATATGAGAGAGAGAGAAAATATGAACACAGTGGCACTGCTGTCTGGTGCTTCGCCAGCATTCTCTCGTCCTGTTGGAGAAACAGTGAAACGTCAAATCTCAAATCTGAAATGTTCCTCGTAAATAACAAAGCAATAGACGAAACATACCAGCAGACCCTTTCTCAAGCACAGGTTCTTCAGTATAAGCTGCAGTCAATGATTCAGTAGCTTTCACCTGATGTCCTGAAAACCACATTAATAATATTTGAATTCTGAATAATATCTGAAAAAGCATTACGATTCACATCATAATTTAGTTAATGATTTTAGTTTGCATACCCCATTTGACGATAACTGGTTCTTTGAGGGTTCTGTGGGACACAAAACAATCATATTCTGCTTTTTCATCCTCGTTGATCGCCACACTCTTCCTCAGCTGGACGGATCCATCATGGTTTGGTCTGACTCCTGTGGATTCAACCTCATCTTCAGGCAGAGATGTGAGATCTTTCCTGATGGTCAAGAATATGTCTTTGGGGTAGAAGCCGGTGGCCAGACAGGTGAGTTTCAGCTTGGATTTGTCACTAATAGACCTTTTTGCAAACACATGAACATCTGGAGGAGCTGAAAACACAGGAATCTATCAGTCAGTTGCATCTGCAGCAGATCATCAAACAAATACAATTTGATCTACTCACTGCCGTTTCTGAGCTCCTCGTCTGCATATTCTCTGAATTTGTTGAGCCAGTCCACACACTCTTTCTCCAGGTAGCCTCTGGTGTATTGGTTTAGGATTGGCATATTATCCCATTTTCTCTTGGTTGGTACAGCTGCGTCAACTGCGGCGACCCACTGAGACTCTTCAATACCAAAAGACAGAAGGTTTTCTCCATCATAGCCGTACTCACTAATGCCTTTGGAAAACTTCACTTTATCTCCCTCCCGCTCAACTTCACAACCGTGTCTCCACTGAAGAACATGAAGATCTGAAATGGACACAAAATGTCTGTGAGATGAAAATATAAATTGTTTGATCATGTGTATATGCAGGTTAAACTGTGTGAATGTTCCTCACCTGATTCACTGTGTCTCATGCGTTTCATCAGAATATCAACATTCACATTAAACCACTGTTCTTTGCTCTTTCTGGACTGGGTGCCTTTTTCCCAGTAATCCTCCTGCATTTTCTCTTTCATCCACTGCTGTTTGGGAATCTTCCTCTGTTCCTCACTATTGTAAGAGTCGATCTGTCTGTCATCTAGCAGACCCATAGCACTGAACTGATAGATGCCCGGCTGATTGACAGGTTTGGACAAAGCCGTGTAAATGTAATACAGCGAGTGTTTCTCTGCAATGAGGAGAAATAAAGCAGTGACAGTTTTTCTTGATTGCTAACACACTGTATCTGTGGGCGCTAAATACAAAGATTTTTCACCTGTTTCCTCTTAAGTTCCAATTTTCTCAATGTTTTCTGCCAAACTCTACACAAAAATGCCTTCGTTTTGCACAGGTTTAACAGTGTTCTCATTCAGAAAATACTGACACATAAACATTGCAAAACTCATGTCGTACAGGTCAGAATCTCCGGATAATATAAACAGGAGCACATGAGATTATGTGCTTTGTAAAATGAATTCTACTGGTGTGAGACGAATAGGAAGAGGGGTCAAAGGTCCTTTGTTCCTGATGAAATACACAGCACTATAGTTGATCATGTTCTTGTGGTTGGAAATAGCAATGAGGCGATTGCTAAATCTCACCAGATTTTTTAACCTCTTTCAACTACAGTAATAAAGCTTCAAGAGAGAAACCCTTTCATTATTCCTAGGTACCAGCATAAATACTGTGGCACATGTTTCTGTACTCCCGCCTCTCCAAATCCAAACTAGGAGATTTAAACGTCAGAATTGTGAGATAAATAATGAATGTTTGTAAATTATCGTTTTAAATAGCTATTTCATTCTGTACTGTAGGGCTATAAATACTCCCCTATGAACTGCATATGTCATAGTATGTAGACTTTGTTCCCATCAATTTATGCTTTAAAAGTAAGTAATCATAGCAGTTAATCCATAGTCTGTCCGTTTACAACAATCCTGCCTTTAGCTTTCTTGAGGACAGCATTTCTATTCTGATTCCTGACAACACCCCAAGGCGCACATACATTTTTTTTCTTCTCTTAATCCATGTTTACTGATTCCGTTTCCACTCCATTCGTTTTACCAGTGTGTTTGTCTGCCACCACAATGCGCGCGCAACTGCAAGTGACGTAACTGTGACGTCTACTCCAAATTGGTCAATAACCTCTTGGATATCATTACCCCACTGTATGTTAGTAATCAGCACAACCCACTATCCAGTATCATTTGGGAAGTGGATGTATGGACGTACATAGAATCAGTAACAAACTATATATATATAGTGTTTTAACCCCAGCACGATGACATATGGCGGACAGTTACTAAGTACATTTACTTGAGTATTGTTCTTAAGTACACTTTTTGAGTATCTGTTCTTTACTTGAGTATTATTTTTTGTGGAAACTTATGACTTTAACTTCATTTGAAAGACAAATATTGTACTTTCACTCCACTACATTTCTATCAAGATCCTCGAAGTAGAAAGTCATTACTATGTAGCAGCTTGGAAAGTCAGTGGGGGGGGCGGGCGATTTTTTTCTTCTCTAAAATCCTACCTCCAGTTTAATATATCAAAGACTAAAGATATGCTTATTGATTTTAGGAGGAAGACTCGCATGAACAAAGCTACTCTAATAAAAGGCCATACTATTGAGTACGTGCAATCTTATAAATACCTTGGGACTATTATTGATGATAAATTCAAATTTGAAGCTAGTTGTGCAGCTGTGTGTAGAAAAGGTCACCAGCGCTTGTATTGTTTGAGGAAATTATCACACTTTCATATTGACCGAACGTTAATGATCATGTTTTTATCGTGTTTTTATTGAATCAGTTTTGTTTTTTTCTCTGGTTGTATGGTTTGGTCAAACATCTTTAAAAGCGAGAAATTCTTTAAACCGGATAGTTAAATGGTCTAGTCGATTGGTGGGTGAGTCACAGTTGGATCCAACATCGTTGTATACCAGACAGTTGCAACGAATGTCTACTTCTATTTTAAATGATGACTCCCACCCTCAGCACAGTGAGTTTCAGCTTCTTCCCTCTGGGCAGAGGTTTTTAATCCCAAGGTGTAAAACAAATCAATATAAAAACAGCTTTGTTCCCGCTGTTTTAACTGTGTTAAATAAGCTGTAGGATGGGGGAGTCTTGAAGAATTTATATCATGCATCTTGTATCACATTTTTGTTATCTGTTGTGTTATATTTAGAATTTGTGTTATGGATGGATGTCACTGTCATTTTACTGCAAGACAAATTTACCTGCGGGTATGAATAAAGACCTACCCCTACCCTAATGTGACTTTCTTTTTTTTTCAGACAGTTTATCAGTAATCCTTCTTGTAGGGCTACATTAAATGATTTTCATTTTTTTGAACACTGACCAGTTGCAAATGGAATATTTATTTACAACAATTCAATAATAAAAAGTCAATATTGTGGTATATTTTAGACACAATATTGTCTGATTTTGCAAAATTGTATAAACGAAAATATTCCCTATAAAGCCACAGAAGAACTGTTGAGCATCTCCTAATAAACCAGTACCACTGCGCAATTAGACAGCACTTTTTACATTTTTGTTTTGATGTCAAATAAGTCTTGCTGTTTTGTCTTTTTTGTTAAAGCTGTTGCTGTTGTAAAGTTCTCAGCTACAGTTTTGTTGCTGGCTTAAAGCGGGTTGATTTAGTTTTCTGTCTTCCTCATCACGCTCTGTATTTTCAGGATTTCACTCCACTCGTTTCAAATGTGAGGAATGGCTAAACAGAGTGTCCAGAGCTGTGTGAGCTCACTATCCTGCTTTTGTGGTTGGGAAGGGTTGTTTTTTTTTCCCCCATAGGTTTTTAACATACTATATGCTCTTTATTTCCAAAGATACTACAAGCTAGTCAGTGTATTCAGCAGGTGTAATGTATTCTAAGTTGCTTCAGAAGTATTGCAAGCAACAATAAAACAGTGCATTGACATAAAAAAGGAAATGTACTTTTGGTACTTAAGTACTTTTAAAAACAAAGTACTTCTGTACTTTAAAACTGAAGTAATGGAGATGATTACTTTGTCCGCCTTGTGCACATGAACCAGCATATTGAGGCTACTAATTGATTTGTCACTAATAGCTAATTTAGATTTCACTGGTAACTCAGAATTTGACATTTCTTCGCACTTTTAACAGATTTTTTCTTTTTTTTTTAACATATCTATGATTTTTGATTTTAGTCGGTCAGCATTAAAACTAACAATGAATTAAATCACATTCAAAATGGCCAGTGGCTTTTGTGTGGAAGGCTCGGGCAGAAGGAAAGACAGAACAACTCCACAGAATCATTTATTACTGTTTTCGTTTCCAGACTACTCTTAATCCTGCTAAATAGTTTTTTTTTCAGCTATCATTGGATTTATCTGATGATTATAACGCGTTTTACTGATCTCATTTCTACATTTTATTAAATGCTGTAGGCTAGCTCATACACACAAAAAGAAGCAAAAACACCTGCAACGTTTTAATTGGAAGGTTAGTTTATAAGGTTAGCCTATAACCAATTCTATTATATATTTAAAATACTTCTAATATATATACACGATGTTAGCATGCATTTCTTCTCAAATTGAATTTATTCCGTTACAAAGACGTTTTAAATCTCGTTACTTTCACTTAAGTTCTCTGATAAATCCAGAAACTTTAAATGATTTACCTGCTTGGAGTAAAAGTGGAGTCCTATAAAGCAGAAAAACACAAAGCACAGCAAAGATCTTGGTCGCCACACTCGTCCCCATGACTGAAAGGCTTGAAGTGTACATTTGACTCATTGTTATGTTGCTGAAAGCAAAAGCTCACAGCAAGCGAAAATGAGTTAACCTGCAGAAAATAGCGGTAGATGTTTTAACCAATAAGAAAACAGAACGAAGACACATCATGCGTATCTGGGGAGAAACGGAGAGGCTTCTCAACATGTTTTAGCCATTCAATGATCAATGAATAAATACATTTATCATATATTTTAACATTAAACAATTTTTGTTCTCAATGTTCTCAAAATGTTCACATAAAGTGTGTCTAGGCTATAATGATATTCATTAGTGCAAATAGCGTTATTCATGATTATCAGACATTAAAGATATTACTGATAATCGTATAATCTATTATTTTTAAGTAACGTTGACATGACAGTAATATGACTGTATCTTTTGTATTTTTGTTAGTGCTCTTTGCCCAAATTAGTGTCTCAGTATTAATTACCATATCAAATGTATAGTAATTTATATCAGGAAGGCAGGTAGAATATGTTCGATATACCAGTTCAATTTCATGTTAGAAAGGTATCCTCAATTGAGTATAGTTTATAGTTAAAATATAAAATGCTTATTTGGTGAAAGAAACACTTGTTCTTCAAATTATATTTTAAAGGATCATTATTGCCGCTTGCCCACTTCAGACATTATGTGCATTTATTTTATTTTTATTTTTTTTTCAAATTATAGCTAAATGGTTTGCAATGATTTAATTTTAAATCTAGATTAAATCAAGGTTTACAATTCTGTTGCACCAAACTTTAAACCTTATTTTTAAAAATAAGCAGGTTTACATTTTACCCGTCATTTTGATCCTGGATTTAAGTTATATTAAAGATTAAGTTTAATCCTGTTGCACCATTACTTTAAACTCTGATTTGAATCTCGATTATGGATTAACTTTAAACTTACTCGAGGTTTAAATAAAATCAATGTTTTAAAAATAAAAGTTAACAATTAAATTGTAACTGACCGGAACAAAAACAGTGTTTTCATAGAGGGGGGACCTTTATTACAAATAATTAAAAGGAAAGAGCCATGGCGCTGCAGCGTGCAAGGATACGTTATGTGCACAGCGCGTCACAAGCTGCAATAGGGAAAGTGACTTGTGGCCAAGTCTGGTGACCCATACTTGGAATTAGTGCTCTGCATTTACCCATCACAAGTGCACACCGTAACACGCCATTGAACACCACCATCAAACCGTTGAACACAGAACCCCCGGATCCAGTGTCAGCCATTATGCTGCACGCGCCCGTGAGTCAGTTGGGGTTCGATTGAAGGTATCGCAGGTGGAGAGAGGCGACGTAATTCACCTCTTCACTCCCCCCACCCCTACAATCCCGCAACGAGACTCGAGTTACAGACTCGACTCCGCACCTTGGGTTACCGAGTCCGACTCTCTAACCATTAGCCACGACTTCCCCACTTAGGTGTCCCCATCTGTCCACTAACTAATCATGGGCATTCGTTTTCTTATCACGGTTCTTCTTTTGTTCAGAATTTTTTATGCTATTACTCCATTTAATTATACTGGCCTATATATTTCCCAGCTTATGCAATCCGAAAGAAGGAAAGCAATATTAACATTGCTGTTTCGAAGGCATGGCGCGAAACGTTTTCTTTTTTGTTGTTTTTTTAAATTGATGCTTAAAACAACACAAATATACCAAAAGGTGCATTTCAGATAAAATCCTCTTAGACCCAGCTAACACGTTACGTTGGTGAACGGATAACGGGACGCGGGACCATATTCGTCGCAGATAACTTACCAATACTGCCATGGCGTAACCATAGCCGGTAAAAACATGGACGTCGTGTCCGTGATGTCACCCGTAAGTTCCTGAAGAGCGTTTTTGAAGCCTAAAGCAGGCGGAGCCGGCCGTCACCATCTTGGCAGCACGTCACCGCGCGTCACTCCCAGATAATCGAAAATGGGCAAAACCATGCTGAAACCATGGCATAAACCTCTATAGTGACAGCAGTGCTGCCTTGCAAAGACAAAACACCATAACTTTGTTTTTGGTCGAAAATTAGTTATTGATAATTTTGGGACATATATATGACCTCCTTTATCATGTGTATGTATCTTGGAGAAAAGCCCCGGAGAAACCAAGGCAGAACACAGTATAACATCAGTTACCGCTCTTCGACTTTGTTTTAGATCGCTCAAATTAAGTTATGGTGCTCTGCATCTGTTTAGCCGTTCGTCAATTTTACTGTGCCAGCCTGGAGTTATACGGTATTCTTCCTTTGTTTTACTGTCCATTAAAGTTTGCCGCATTTAAATTACGGTGTGACTTGTGTGTACTTTCATACATCTGTCGGCCCTTCATTAGAGAAACAAATTAGATAGATCGCGATCTAACAAACTGCTCCATATAACAAAACACTTGACTATACTAGCTTTTGCAACAAATAATTATCTTTAAAAAGAAAACAATCTTTTTATAATGCAGATATTCACTCAAAGTGCCAGCTTCAGTCCTGGAGCTGCATATTCTGCACGTGTGTGTACTCGGAAATGCCCGTGATCACACATAAAACCAGTACGTTCGCATTCATATCTTTTCTTGTAACTCGATAAAAAACATTGCAATGAACATCATTGGAGATGTTTAATTCACAATCATTCTGAGCATTATTCCTGCTGGCGTTCACATCAGTAAATGCCACTGGAAATGCAATCCCACCCATGTTTATTTTCCCTCGTGTTCGTTTCAAAGAATCCTTCATGAATGGATCACCTGCAGGGTCCATAGGTCATTCTACAAAGTCTGGATGGATGAATGAAGAAGCCTTCACCATCTTCCTGGAGCACTTCATCCGCCACACCAACTGCTCCATCAATCACCCAGTCCTGCTCATTCTGGACAACCATGAATCTCACATCTCACTGAAGGCAGTGACAACTGCTAAAGAATATGGTGTCGTTATGCTCACCCTGCCACCTCACACCTCACACCGATTGCAACCATTGGACAAAACAGTCTATGGACCACTGAAAACCTACTTCTTCAGAGCAATGGACGGTTGGATGCGAACACATCCTGGTCGAACCGTATCGATTTACGAGGTCGCAGAACTTGTGAAGCAAGCATTTATGACTGCAATGACCCCCACAAACATCACATCAGGTTTCAGAGCTACGGGCATATACCCACACAACAGGGATATCTTCCCAGATGAAGATTATGCCCCATCAATGATAACAGACAGGCCAAACCCAGAAGAGCCCTCCACCAGTGCTGCTGCTGACCCGCCTGGACCATCACATGAGGAGCCAACTCATGCCACAGGTCTTGAAGCAGGTCCAGACCAAGGGGAGCCACCTGCCGCTCTTCCGGAACCAAATCCTGAGCACTCATCAATTGATGAAACTGGTTCTGGTTCCCATGGGAGTTATGTGTCTCCAAAAGTCATAATTCCCTTGCCAAAAGCCACAGCAAGAAGGCCCAGAATGATGAGAAAGAAAGTAAAAACAAGAATCGTGACTGACACACCTGAGAAGATGGAGCTGGAGAAGGCACACAAAGAAAAACAAGATAAAAAGGCTGAAAAGAAAAAGAATGAAAGGCAGAAGAAATGGGCTCTGAAAGGCTCAAATCAAACCAAAATCATAAAGAAAAAGGTCATGCACAGTAGCTCAGAAGAAAGCACCATGGGCCTTCCACTTGATGACACCACTGACGATGAAGCAGAAGATGACCTGGAGAACACACACAACAGAGAAAATAAAAAACAGAAAAAACAGAAAATTAATGAAAATAAGAAGAGAGGGGCTCTGAAAGTGTCCAAACCAACCAAACCCAAAACGAAAGTGACTGTCTACAGTAGCTCAGAAGAGAGTGACATCTCCATTCCACTTAACAACACCCCTTATTATGAGAGTTCAGATGTCCAGAATGATGATGATGATGATGATGGTGACAAGGATCTGTCTGCTGGTGACTTTGTCATTGTGAGCTTTGCTGGTAAAACCAAATCCTATAACTACGTTGGATTGGTGGAGAAGGTTGAGGGTGCAGACATCAGCGCAAAGTTTCTAAGGCAAAGTTGTAAGAAGTCTGTGGATGGAAAGCCCATCTTTACATTTAAAGAAAATGATGAAGGAGTTATCCCTAAAGATGATGTGCTCAAGAAACTACCCACACCCAAAAAACTTGGTGGTACAGCCAGAAGGGAGCAGAAGTTTATATTCCCCTGCAGCATTGACAAGTGGGACGTTAAGTAATAGGCCAGATCCAGACCACCTACCCACAGGGGATAATCTGGAGAAGTGAGGAGATGGCCATGCCTCATCAGTGTTTGACTTACTTGCCATTTGTTTAATTTAGCTAACACTGATTTAAGTTGAGCTTGCACTATGTTATTAAAGAGAAGTTTTATTCAGTTTTTAAGTGGCCTAAGTCACAATAGGATGTTTAGAAATTAGCCTAGTCACTTTGTTCTTATATGTTACATAATTGACAGACAGCATTCCATGTATGTCAACAGGCATCTATTGCTAAAGAATTTTTGCCTGAAATGATTCACAAATATCATATATTGTGTATTTAAGTTTGTTTTCCCAAAAACTACAAAATATGACTTATTCCAACAGTTTAATAGGGTGATAATATCTAAATAAACCTTAAATTAGTAATTTTGTACTGAATTTGTCTTGCTTTCATATAGCATTACAGCTCATAACATTAAAATGTTCTGTTTTACTTCAGAAATCACTGGCACAATTTACCCCAACGTATTCTCCCAAAACGCACAACTTACCCCGCACCAGGGGCAAGTTGTGACACGATACCACTTTTTTCCCAAAAGCTATAGTTCTGAAACAATTTATTTCAGATCCAAAGTAATTGTTCTCAGGGATGCACCACATCCTGAAATATATGTACATTCTAAAGTGAAAGGCATTACTGTCATGGCCTCCCTTTAAAGTCACTTTGAGTAAAAACTGGCACAACTCACCCTACTTTCCCCTACGGAGTTATACGGTATTCTGCCTTTGTTTTACTGTCCAATAAAATCAGCGATTAAATTACGGTGTAACTTGTGTAGGCCTACTTTCATACATCTGTCGGCACTTCTTTAGACAAACAAATTAGATAGATCGCTATCTAACAAACTGCTCCATATAACAAAGCACTTGACTAGATCACTTGCAAGAATAAGTAATCTTTAAAGGTTTTTATTCTTTTTATAATGCGATTAATCACTCAGTTCCAGCTGTCAGCTGGAGCTGCATACTTCTGCACGTTGTGTGGGACTCAATGCCGTGATCACACATAAACCACTACGTTCCAATTATAATCCTTTTCCCTTGTAACTCAGTGAAATGCATTGCATGAACATCAGCGGAGATGTTTATTCACAATCATTCTGAGCATTCTTCCTGCTGGCGTCAACATCAATCCACAACTTATAGGTTCGGCTATTGTCATTCAGTTCGATGTAAAAACAATAGGCTAAGTATGTCTCGCATCCTTTAATGTTAGCGAACATAGCAATTAAATTGGTTGCAAAACGGGATCCACTCACGTTTAACTTTTGTCTGGTTGTTACGGTCAGAAAAAAGATCACTGATATGTAATCCTGGTAGATCACTAGATTTTTATATAGATGTTAGTTTACTATAATGATTCCTGTAAATAGTGATCAATACCCAATATTGTAGCCTATATAGCTCATGGGAGTTACTGCCTTTTGCCTTGGCGTGACATCTCACTTTTTGCAGCCAGTGCAAAGGCAGAGTACAACTTCAAAATAGCTGTGTCCTACCTATAATTAATTTTTCTGGACAAATAAAAATATTTAAAGTAATTTTTCTAAGTTTCACACTCCACTAAGTCAGTCTTTTGCCTTCTGTGGAGCAGAGCAGCAATCCACCTGTCACTCAAGTGGCCACGCCCTTAATTATGCAGAACTTTAAGGCTTAATATAATTTAAACGGATGAGTTATAAAAAAATTCACCCCCTCACAGTTGTCATGAAGGGCAAAAATACCTATATAGACCAAAAGCACTTTTTTTTACCAGGCTGTAAACATATTTTTTCTGCTGTAAAGTTGTGCATTTTAACATGGCAGGTCTATGGAACTGACTCCCTTTTGCAGCCAGCCTCTAGCGGCCAGTCGATGAATTGCTGTTTTAGAGTTTTAGAGCCAGGGCTAACAACGAGAAGGGTATAACTGCAGCCTGGAGATTTCCAAATGGGGGCGGGAACTCCAAAACGGGGTGGGAGCTCCAAAATAGGGCGTGGCTTCCTCCCATTGGCAGACAGGCACATGACACGCATGTGCACTTTTACCCCCAATCCACTTCAGTGCAAAAGGAGACCCCGCCCCATTTTGGAGCTTCTGCCCACTTTTGGAGTTCACGCCCCATTTTGGAGATCTCCGGTCTGCAGTTATACCTATTTGGGAGGTGCTGGGCCAATGGCCTCGCACCTCAAGCCCAAAATTAAGCCGCGTTTCGACTGTCGAACCAGCGCTACTCTAAAACCCGCCCTTAACACGCCTCTCTAAAGCAAACGTCACACAACCCAGCATTTCACCAGCGAGGGGAAAATGAATGAAAACTATATCATAAAACGAACTTAACAGAAACGGACGTTTGTTCCTAACATAAAGACTTAAGACTTCATCATAGATATTTTATAAGATTTAGGATTAAAAATGGTATTTTACACATTTATAGGCTTATTGGAAGTTACCTAGCTGGGGACTATTATCAGGCGCTGCATAATATCATTGCGCCTGCTGCACCCATGGTACAGCAGCAAAGTTCCTTGATTATTACGCTGGAATGAGAGTATAGTTCCTAGCCATATCAGCCTAGAAAATCACAACTTTTAATGTTCCATTGGTCTTAGTACACGATGTAACTACAGAAGGGTCAAGTTTTAAATAGGAAAAATATAGAAACTCTTTGGTCATTTTTGGCGAGATTCTACGTTCCCTAATCAAGATTAATGACTGACTAAGCTAAGCTAAAAGTGCTACTGCCAGACCCAGAGATGGGCTGAATGGATTAGAAAACGGTAAAACTCAACTGTTTAACTCTAGGGGATTTGGAAAATGAGCCTATTTTCAAAAACAGTGGAGTGTTCCTTTAACTGATTTGCAGAGTCTAATTTTCCTGCAGGTGGATAGAGGCGTCCAGTGTAAACAGGGCTGTTCTTCAGCACCCTGGCATTGTGCACAGACCTGGGATACCCAACAAAGATATTGAGGAACTTCCCCTGGCGATCAGTGACGGCCTGCAGCTGAACAGAATGGAACAGCTTCCCGTCGAAATAGTGTTGGGCATCGCTGATGGTTCAGTTTGGATGTGACAGACATCTATTGTTCCAGCTAGCACATGGACAGCTGGAGACCCACCTAGCTGTGCAAAACCTGCTCCCACATGCTGCTCACAGTCTGTTGATATGTATATAGTTTTTTTTTTTTTTTTAATACATGAACAGTGTATTTTTATTAACTAATACTAACAAAGCTTAATAAATACTGTCACAAATGTATTGCTCATTGTTAATGTTAATTAATGCATCAAGTACAATAAAACCTTATTGTAAAGTGTTACCCTAAAAACAATGTTTTGCCTGATAGAGAAAAATATATCGTTGACAAAACCACCAAGTAATAAAATTAATAAAATAGTCAGAAGAGTTTAGTAACCTTCTGTTAAGTGACATTAACCAATTTAGCAAACAGACACAGCTTTATCCACTAAAACATTTATTTAGCTTTCAGTTGCCAATTCAAGTAAAAAAAAAATAAACCACTCACTCATTCATCCATTCATGCTGTAGTAGCAGTCCATAGAACAGAAGCCAGCAAACTCTTGGTCTGATATACGCATGTGATACCCCCTTCTTCCATGGCCACAGTATCCAGTAGTGTTGGAAAGCACTAGTTTGCAGATGCATCTACAGCCAGAGGCGGACAGTAACTAAGTACATTTACTTGAGTATCGGTACTTTACTTGAGTATTATTTTTTCTGGGAACTTATGACTTTAACTTCACTACATTTGAAAGACAAATATTGTACTTGTCACTCCACTACATTTCTATCAAGGTCCTCGAAGTAGAAAGTCGTTAGTATGTAGTGGCTTTGACAGTCAGTGGATAATTTTTTTTCTTCTCTAAAACTTTACTTTCTTTTTTTCAGACAGTTTATCGGTTATCACTCTTGGGGCTACATGAAGTGATTTTCCAGCATTTTTTGATGTTTATTTACAACAATTCAATAATAAGAAGTTAATATTGTGGTATATATTAGACACAATATTGTCTGATTTTTGCAATTATAGACCAATATCAAATCTTCCTTTTATAGGCAAGATTATTGAAAAGGTAGTTTTTAAATAAGCTGAACAAATACTTACTCAAATGGATACCTGGACAATTTTTAATCTGGTTTTCGACCGCATCACAGCATAGAGACAGCACTCATTAAGATAATAAATGATATTCGCTTACATTCTGATTCTGGCAAAATATCAGTGCTGGTGGAACGGGGCGACAGAGACGTGAGACGTGTGGATCCATCTGCAAGCTTTATTCAAAGAGACGTGGTATAACAGGCAGGGTCGAACAATGGCAAACAGGTATATGGCGGGCAAAACACAAGAATAGTCCTAGGGCTAGCGTAGATCACCGATCAGCAGACAGAATCAAGGGGGCGAGACGAGAGGGAGAAATCCATGAAAACAGGCAAAGATCAGAAACCAAAAAACAGACAAGGCAAGGCAAGACTAGAAAAACACGGAGACTCGGAAAGGGGTACAGGCTAAACAATCCTCAGCAGAGAAAGGTGGTTAGAGTGAGTGTTATATAGTGAGGGAGGTGATATAAACAGCTTGTGTGCAATGAATGCAAATCATGAGAAACAGCTGTGTGCAATGAGTGCAAATCAGTGCGCAAATCGTGCAAATCGTGTAATGAATGATGGGATATGTAGTCCGGTGTGCTATGCAACAGTTTGTGTAGTGCAAGATTCAATGTAATGGAAAGGGTGACCTCTAGTGGTGAACAAACGGAAGTCCATGGACCGAATTCGAGACAGCTGTCTGACTACTCTAGATCTCAGTTGCTGTGCGTTTGACACTGTCGTCCATACATACTTCTAGAGAGACGGGAAGACTGTTGTCCGGTTTTCTGGGATGGTAATCAAATGGTTCAGGTCGTACTTAGAAGGGAGAGGTTATTATGTGTGTATAGGAGAGCATAAGTCTAAGTGGTCGTCCATGACATGCGGAGTCCCACAAGGCTCTATTCTTGCACCGCTCTTGTTTAGCCTTTATATGCTCACACTAAGTCAAATATTGAGAAAGAACCAAATTGCCTATCATAGCTATGCAGATGACACCCAGATTTACTTAACCTTATCGTCTAATGACTACAGCCCCATTGACTCCTCTGCTAATGCATTGATGAAATTAACATTTGGATGTGTGAGAACTTTCTTCAGTTAAACAAGGAGGAAACTGAAGTCATTGTATTTGGAAACAAAGATGAAGTTCTCAGGTGAATGCATACCTTGACTCTAGGGGTCTAACAACTAAAATCAAGTCAGGAATCTTGGTGTGATTCTGGAGAAAGACCTTAGTTTTAGTAGTCATGTCAAAGCAGTAACTAAGTCAGCATAATATCATCTCAAAAACATTGTAAGAATTTGATGTTTTGTTTCCAGTCAAGACTTGGAGAATCTTGTTCATGCCTTTATCACCAGCAGGGTGTACTATTGTAATGGTCTTCTCACCGGCCTTCCCAAGAAGACCATTCGACAGCTGCAGCTCATCCAGAACGCTACTGCCAGAATTCTAACTATAACCAGAAAATCTGAGCATATTACACCAATCCTCAGGTCCTTACACTGGCTTCCAGTTATATTTAGGATTTATTTTAAAGTACTTTTACTTGTTTATAAATCCCTCAATGGCCTAGGACCTAAATATATAGCAGATATGCTCACTTAATATAAACCTAACAGACCACTCAGATCATTTAGGATCGAGTCAGTTAGAAATACCATGGGTTCACACAAAACAAGGGGAGTCCGTTTTTAGTTATTATGCCACCCGCAGTTTGGAATCAGCTTCCAGAAGAGATCAGATGTGCTAAAACATTAGTCACATTCAAATCTAGACTCAAAACTCATCTGTTTAGCTATGCATTTACTGAATGAGCACTGTGCAATGTCCGAACTGATTTCACTATATTTTATGTATAATCATTTTCTATTCTTCCTGCTAAATTCATTTAATCAATTTTTAAATCATTCTCACATTTTTAAATTCCTTGTTTTATTTTTGTGATTCTTTTTTTTAATGATTATTCTACTTTCTTTTATGTAAAGCACTTTGAATTACCATTGTGTACAAAATGTGCTATATAAATAAACTTGCCTTGCCTAAATTGTGTAAGTGAAAATATTACCTATAAAGCCCCAGAAGAACTGTTGTGCGTCTCCTAATAAAACACAATAGGTGTTGGACTTGAAGCAGCACTGCACACCCTTCTGTGTGTGACTAAAAAGTACAGCGAGAGCGATTAGACAGCATTTAAAATGTTTGTTTTGATGTAAAATAAGTCTTGCTGTTTTGCTTTTTTGTTAAAGCAGTGTTGCTGTTGTAAAGTTATACAGCTACAGTTGTGTTGCTGGCTTTTAAAGCAGGTTTGATTTTGTTTCTTCCTTATCACTCTGTATTTACAGGATTTCACTGTACTGTATTCAGCAGGTGTAATGTATTCCAAGTTGCTTCAGAAGTGTTGCAAGACAGACAGAGACTCGTCCAACCCGACTGACACACACTGTGTTAAGGAAGCCGTATTCGTGTGTGTGTGTGTGTGTGTTCTGTATTTTGTTTAGTAACAAAAAAGGTTATCGTTTAATAATTATTGCTGTTAATAATTAGTCACTCAGTCATTTGTGTAATGAAATGGTTACTGCTTAATATTCATCGTTACTTTTAATAATAATTAGTTAGACATTTTGTAATCTGCATGGTGACAAATGGATATTTATTAATATTCATTATTGCTATTTAAAGTTATTAATTTTATGAAGTGCTCACAAAAATGGTTATTGAATAAAAATAACTATACTATAAATAATTATTAGTTAGTTACTCATTTTACAATTTGAGTAGAAGAGACAAATATGGTTATTGATATATCAATTATAATTACTCAATTTGTGTTGTAACAAGAATGGTTGATTAATATTCATTTTTAACAATAATTTGTTTAAATACAAGTAATTTGTTAGCCACAATTTTATTTTGTACTATTAATTATAATTAGTTCAGTTATAATTTCAGACAAAATCTTTATTAAATGTTTTTTTTTTTTTTTTTTTTTACTATAAATGATCATTTGTTGCTCACTTTATGATTGCAGTAGTGACACATGTTTGATTATTATTCATTTGTATTATCAGTTAATTATAATGACTAATTTTGTGTGTGTGGTAAGAAAAATGGTTATTGGTTGATATCCCTTATTATTAGTTATATTTACATTTTTATATTTAATCCGTAATATCAAAAAACGCTACCGGTAATTATCAGCATGCATCCGTTTTCTTCTGTCAAGTCTATAGAATTGAAGCCCTTCGAATAATTCTATTGATGATGGACGCCGGTGACGCGGGGGGGACGTCAGCCCGCGTGCGTCGCTTAAGCGCTCCGTGCGGAAACCTGCGGCGCAGTGGTGCACTCTTGCGCTCGCGCGGCATGCGAATGATCCGGTCGCACGCGCCGCTCGCATCGCATCGCCACACGAGAGCTCGAATCCTACGACTGCTCGACGCGTTTTTAACCGATGATCGCGCGCGCTTGACGGTGAAGGTGAGTGAGCAGTGCCGCGGCGATCCGCATCAGACACCGCTCGCGAGTATTTCATATTCGGTGTTAAACATTAGCATCTGGCCTCGGTCAGTCCGCCGAGGTACTGCTGTGATGATGGCAGAGTACCAGAGTAATACCACGGTATCTGACAGCGCGGTTTGAATGCCAGAGGCAATGCATCTGATAGTAATTCTATTCCCCTCTGTCACCGAAGCACGATGACGGATGTGAATTATTATCTCTAATATTAGATGTGTCTGTGTGTAGTTGACTGGAGCTGTGCACTCAGGACTAACCAGAACCAGCTGAACTGGTTAACCCATGCAGGCACGAGGAAGTGGTGTAGGGTTGTTTGAGTTCAGAGGATTGAACCTCAAATCAGACACGACTAGAGTTTGGAGGAAACTATCTTTAAATGGGTTCCAGTCCTGTTCAGACCAGACCAGAGTCCTGCAGTCACAGTTCGGGGTTGGTCTGGTTTGAGATGGTTTTCATTTATGTATCATCTAATTAACATCTGTCAATGACAAGCTAGGATTGGTCTGGTCTGGTTTAGGATGGTTTTCATCTCTGTATCATGATGTTAAAGTCTGTCAGTGACGTGTTGGTCTGGTCTGGTTTGAGATGGTTTTCGTCTCTATATCAAGATGTTAATGTCTGTCAGTGATGAGTCGGGGTCGGTCTGGTCTGGTTTGAGATGGTTTTTGTCTCTGTATCATGATTTTAACATCTGTCAGTGATGGGTCAAGGTTGGTCTGGTTTGAGATGGTTTTCATCTCTGTATCATGATGTTAAAGTCTGTCAGTGACGTGTTGGTCTGGTCTGGTTTGAGATGGTTTTTGTCTCTATATCAAGATGTTAATGTCTGTCAGTGATGAGTCGGGGTCGGTCTGGTCTGGTTTGAGATGGTTTTCATCTCTGTATCATGATGTTAAAGTTTGTCAGTGACATGTTGGTCTGGTCTGGTTTGAGATGGTTTTCATCTCTGTATCATGATGTTAAAGTCTGTCAGTGACGTGTTGGTCTGGTCTGGTTTGAGATGGTTTTTGTCTCTATATCATGATGTTAACATCTGTCAGTGATGGGTCAAGGTTGGTCTGGTTTGAGATGGTTTTTGTCTCTATATCAAGATGTTAACGTCTGTCAGTGACGAGTCTGGTCTAGTTTGAGATGGTTTTTGTCTCTATATCAAGATGTTAACGTCTGTCAGTGACGAGTCTGGTCTAGTTTGAGATGGTTTTTGTCTCTATCAAGATGTTAACGTCTGTCAGTGACGAGTCTGGTCTAGTTTGAGATGGTTTTTGTCTCTATCAAGATGTTAACGTCTGTCAGTGATGGGTCAGGGTCGGTCTGGTTTGAGATGGTTTTCATCTCTATATCATGATGTTAAAGTCTGTCCGTGACGGGTCGGTCTGGTCTGGTTTGAGATGGTTTTTATCTCTGTATCATGATGTTAATGTCTGTCAGTGATGGGTCAGGGTTGATCTGGTCTGGTTTGAGATGGTTTCCGTCTCTATATCATGATGTTAATGTCTGTCAGTGACTGGTCTGGTCTGAGATGGTTTTCATCTCTATATCATGATTTTAACATCTGTCAGTGATGGGTCAAGGTTGATCTGGTTTGAGATGGTTTTCGTCTCTATATCAAGATGTTAATGTCTGTCAGTGACGGGTCGGGGTTGGTCTGGTCTGGTTTGAGATGGTTTTCATCTCTATATCATGATGTTAAAGTCTGTCAGTGACGGGTCGGTCTGGTCTGGTCTGGTTTGAGATGGTTTTCGTCTCTATATCATGATGTTAAAGTCTGTCAGTGACACAGTGCTGCTGTAACAGACATGAAATGTCCCGTCAAACCTTACAACCATACAAAACCGTTTATGGACTCTACATCACAGGAAAGCCAGTGCAGGCGATCCAGCACTGGGAGACAAGCCTTGACCACATTCTTTGCCAGTCAACGTCTAGCTGCAGAAAAAAAAAAAAAAAAAACAAAAAAAACAAAAAAAAAAAAAAAAAAAAAAAAAAAAAAAAAAAAAAAAAAAAAAAAAAAAAAAAAACAAAAAAAAAAAAAAAAAAAAAAAAAAAAAAAAAAAAAAAAAAAAAAAAAAAAAAAAAAAAGCATTTATATATCACCTCACGCCGTGAGAGCAGATTCTTAGACAACCCTAAATATAATGAGTTGCAATAATCCAATCTGGATGAAATAAAAGCATGAATCACGGTTTCCATGTCCTCAAAAAACAGCATTCTCTTCAATTTAGCAATACTTCGCAATTGATACAACAGGACTAACTTGTCTATCAAATTTCAATTCCGAGTCAAAGATTGCAACAAGGTTTCTTACTTGAGTGTTAATATTAGTGGCTTAGGGGCCTAGATGTACATAAAGCTGTTTGGCTAACTTTGGAGGGCCAAAAATCACCACTTCCAATTAAAACTAGAAGCCATCCATGCCCTTATTTCATCCAAACACTCAAACAAAGTTGAAATACTGGAGTGATTGTTACATCTTAGGGGCACATACAGCTGGATGTCATCAGCATAACAATGATAAGCCACATTACATTTTTGACAGATAAGACCCAAAGGCAGCATATATGAAGAGAACAACACAGGACCAAGACATGAGCCCTGAGGAACCCCTGAGGAAATAAAGTGTGAAGATGAAATGGAGCTTCTTAGCTCCACCGCAAAGGATCTTCCATGTTGATAGGATGAGAACCACTTTAAAGCAAGCCCCTTAATCCCTCCCCACTCCTGCAAACGCTCAAGAAGAATCCCATGATCCACAGTGTCTATTTAGGTCCAGAAGCACCAAAATAGCACAATTCCCAGCGTCTACAGACAGCAATAAATCATTTGACACTTTGAGAAGGGCAGTTTCAGTGCTGTGTTGAGACCTGAAACCAGACTGAAATTTATCAAAAATGTTGTTTTCATTTAAAAATGTAGAAAGTTGATTAAGAACCACCTTCTCCAATAACTTAGCCAAGAAAGGCAGTTTTGAAATCGGTCTGTAGTTATTTAACACTGAAGGGTCCAGAGTGGGCTTTTTCAAAAGAGGCTGCACCAAGGCATGTTTAAAATATGATGGAACTACACCTTTTAAAAGACTCTATATTATGGACAGGATCATAGAACCCACCACATCCCAAATTTGAGTTAATAAACGAGGTGGGATAACATCAAGCAAACAATAAGATGGCTTAAGATGTTGAATAACTACTAACAACTCGGACAGAAAAACGGGCTCAAACATTGAAAACTGAGCAGAAGTGCAGAATATTAGCTCTAGTAGTAATGATCTTATCCACAAAAAATTGTGAGAAACTCTCTATATCAAGATGTTAATGTCTGTCAGTGACAAGTCTGGTCTGGTTTGAGATGGTTTTTGTCTCTATATCAAGATGTTAATGTCTGTCAGTGACGGGTCGGGGTTGGTCTGGTCTGGTTTGAGATGGTTTTCGTCTCTATATCAAGATGTTAACGTCTGTCAGTGACGAGTCTGGTCTGGTTTAAGATGGTTTTTGTCTCTATATCAAGATGTTAACGTCTGGTCTAGTTTGAGATGGTTTTTGTCTCTATATCAAGATGTTAACGTCTGTCAGTGACGAGTCTGGTCTGGTTTGAGATGGTTTTTGTCTCTATATCAAGATGTTAACGTCTGTCAGTGACGAGTCTGGTCTGGTTTGAGATGGTTTTTGTCTCTATATCAAGATGTTAACGTCTGTCAGTGATGAGTCTGGTCTGGTTTGAGATGGTTTTTGTCTCTATATCATGATGTTAACGTCTGTCAGTGACGAGTCTGGTCTGGTTTGAGATGGTTTTTGTCTCTATATCAAGATGTTAACGTCTGTCAGTGACGTGTTGGTCTGGTCTGGTTTGAGATGGTTTTTGTCTCTGTATCATGATTTTAACATCTGTCAGTGATGGGTCAAGGTTGGTCTGGTTTGAGATGGTTTTTGTCTCTATATCAAGATGTTAACGTCTGTCAGTGACGGGTTGGTCTGGTCTGGTTTGAGATGGTTTTTGTCTCTATATCATGATGTTAACGTCTGTCAGTGACGAGTCTGGTCTGGTTTGAGATGGTTTTTGTCTCTATATCAAGATGTTAACGTCTGTCAGTGACGGGTTGGTCTGGTCTGGTTTGAGATGGTTTTCGTCTCTATCAAGATGTTAACGTCTGTCAGTGACGGGTTGGTCTGGTCTGGTTTGAGATGGTTTTTGTCTCTATATCATGATGTTAACGTCCGTCAGTGGTGGTTTATGGTCGGTCTGGTTTGATATCTGAGTCTCAGGACAGGAAGTAGAACGTCCCTCTGAAGCGGTCTGTCTCTGAGCAAACGCATGAAATATTAATCATGAATAAATCTGTCAGATCCCTCTGGGTTTATGATGTCTGTTAGTGAAACTGAAGCTGGAGCGTCACATCCAAACCACACACTCACTGACTTTATCTATTATTTACAACGTCATATGATTTTTGTTTTAATCTTCAGTGAAATATATTTTAAAGGGATGGGTTCTCCAGAAATATGTCATGCATCTTGTCGTTTCAAACTTGTGTGACACAAAAGAAGATATTTTGAAGAACATTGGGGCCAAACAACTTAGGACCCCATTGACTTCCACTGCTTGGACATTCCTCTAAAAAGCTTCTTTTGTGATTCACAGAAACTCATACAAGCTTGAGCGACATGATGTAGAGTAAATGATGACAGAATGGTATTTTCTGATTGAATGAGACTTTTGTCCCTTGATGTTGTAAATCTTAACTGAGGCTCTTGTATTCTGTCTGAAGTGGTGTTTATCAGCTGAATTCACAATTCATCTGTCACTGATTTTATGCTGAATTATTAATGCCGTTCCTGTTTATGTGTATCACACTTTTTATAACACATTGTTTCAAAATAGCTAATATTTTTGTGCTCAAGCATTAAATACATACATTTCCTTAAATGTCATAATAATAAAACAGCTTACAAATGAGGAATATAACAAGCCATTAGGATTTGAATAGTCACATTTCATTTATGCATGTTTCGTTTAATTTTCTTCTTTTACATGATATTGTATATTTGTGTAACAGACAGTGCTTTGGTTCACTCTGTGGTTCGTGATCGAGTGTTGACTGGAGTTTGTCTTTCTCTAGTGGTCATGTTGAGGGTTTGCGCTCTGCTGCTGCTGGCGGCTCTCGGCTCCTACTCGGACACACAGAAACCCCGACACGACTCCAACCTGGAGATCTGTATCCTCCTCAGACACGAGTGTGTGTGTGTGTGTGTGTGTGTGTGTGGTGTGTGTGTGTGTGTGTGTGTGTGTGTGTGTGTGTGAGAGAGAGAGAGAGTGTGTCGTTCTCCTGAACGTCTCCTCAGATAAGCATCTGTTCGAGACCAAGAGGAAGGATCAGCTGAATGCGCTGAAGAACCTGGTGGAGCTCAGCGACGTCAACCAGCAGTACAAGATCATCGACATAATGCTGAAGGGCCTCTTCAAGGTGTGTGTGTGTGAAACACTCAGTGTGATGGAGCTGATCTGATGGAGTCTGATTCGAGTGTGTGTGTGTTCAGGTGCTGGAGGACTCCAGAGCCGTTCTTAAAGCCGCTAACCTGCAGCCAGATGATCCGTTCCCACTCGACGACAAAATCAAAGAAGGTGAGCGACTCTCACTTCAGCACCCTTCATATCAGAACTCAAGTTATTGTGTGTGAGAGAGAGTGAGTGTGTGAGAGTGTGAGTGCGTGTGTGTGTGTGTGTGAGTGAGTGAGTACAGTGGGTACGGAAAGTGTTCAGACCCTCTTAAATTTTTCACTCTTTGTTATATTGCAGCCATTTGCTAAAATCATTAAGTTAATTTTTTTCCTCATTATGTACACACAGCACCCCATATTGAACGAAAAACACAGAATTGTTGAACATTTTTTTGCAGATTTTTTAAAAAAGAAAAACTGAAATATAACATGGTCCTAAGTATTCAGACCCTTTGCTCATTATTTAGTAGAAGCACCCTTTTGATCTAATAAAGCCATGAGTCTTTTTGGAAAAGATGCAACAAGTTTTCACACCTGGATTTGGGGATCCTCCGCCATTCCTCCTTGCAGATCCTCTCCCGTTCTGTCAGGTTGGATGGTAAACGTTGGTGGACAGCCATTTTTAGGTCTCTCCAGAGATGCTCAATTGGGTTTAAGTCAGGGCTCTGGCTGGGCCATTCAAGAACAGTCAAAGAGATGTTGTGAAGCCACTCCTTCGATATTTTAGCTGTGTGCTTAGGGTCATTGGGCCCTTGTTGAAGGTAAACCTTCGGCCCAGTCTGAGGTCTTGAGCACTCTGGAGAAGGTTTTCGTCGAGGATATCCCTGTGCTTGGCTGCATTCATCTTTCCCTCGATTGCCACCAGTCGTCCTGTCCCTGCAGCTGAAAAACCCCCCACAGCATGATGCTGCCACCACCATGCTTCACTGTTGGGACTGTATTGGACAAGTGATGAGCAGTGCCTGGTTTTCTCCACACATACCGCTTAGAATTACGGCCAAAAAGTTCTATCTTGGTCTCATCAGACCAAAAAGTTCTATCTTGGTCTCATCCATCTTGGAGTCCTTCAGGTGTTTTTTAGCAAACTCCATGCGTGCTTTCATGTTTCTTGCACTGAGGAGAGGCTTCCGTCGCGCCACTCTGCCATAAAGCCCCGACTGGTGGAGGCTGCAGTGATGGTTGACTTTCTACAACTTTCTCCCATCTCCCGACTGCATCTCTGGAGCTCAGCCACAGTGATCTTTGGGTTCTTCTTTACCTCTCTGACCAAGGTCTTCTCCCCCGATAGCTCAGTTTGGCCGGACGGCCAGCTCTAGGATGGGTTCTGGTCGTCCCAAACGTCTTCTTTTTAAGGATTATGGAGGCCACTGTGCTCGTAGGAACCTTAAGTGCAGCAGAATTTTTTTTGTAACCTTGGCCAGATCTGTGCTTTGCCACAATTCTGTTTCTGAGCTCTTCGGGCAGTTCCTTTGACCTTATGATTCTCATTTTCTCTGACATGCACTGTGAGCTGTAAGTTCTTATATAGACAGGTGTGTGGCTTTTTTTATATAGTCCAATCAGTATAATCAAACACAGTTGGACTTAAATGAAGGTGTAGAACCATCTCAAGGATGATCAGAAGAAATGGACAGCGCCTGAGTTAAATATATGAGTGTCACAGCAAAGGGTCTGAATACTTATGACCATGTGATATTTCAGTTTTACTTTTTTAATAAATCTGCAAAAATGTCAACAAAAACAAAACAATTCAAAAGATAAAAAAATTTGTACTGATCAACCCCCCAATAAAACGGGTGATGTGTGTACATTAATGAGGAAAAAAATTAACTTAAATGATTTTTAGCAAATGGCTGCAATATAACAAAGCGTGAAAAATTTAAGGGGGTCTGAATACTTTCCGTACCCACTGTATGTGTGTGTGTTAGGGGTGCTCCGATTGATCGGCAGTCTCTAAAAGGCTGATCTCAAAAAAACGCTGCTGTGAGAAGTTTTGGCACAACATGCAGCGGCACCGTCTCAATCTCTGTCCGGTGCGGGTGAAATAATCATAATGACTTCATATTTTTTCATTAAATAACTTACAAAGTAATTTGAAAACCTTGTGAGATGTAATTTCACAAACAGCGAGAGTGAATCACCGCATACTCTCTCTCTTTCTTCACTTGCACACAACCGAGGCAGTGTCCCTCGCCTAAAGTTTATAAAAGTAAAGTCAAGTTTTTGCTACTTTTAATTCTTGCCTATTGTTTAACCGTTCAGCGCTCGCGCGCTCTCCTGTAGACACACACCTTCCAGAAAGTTCAACTTTTGTCTCATCAGTCCACAGAATATTTGCCCAAAAGTCATATTTTTTGGCAAATGAGAGACAAGCCTTTGTGTTCTTTTTGGTCAGCTGTGGCTTTTGCCTTGGAAGTCTCCCATGGATGCCGTTTTTGCCCAAACACTTTCTAATTGTTGACCCATGAACACTGACCTTAATTGAGGCAAAAGAGGCCTGCAGTTCTTTAGATGTTGTACTGGATTCTTTTATGACCTCTTGGATAAGTCGTCGTTGTGTTCTTGGAGTAATTTTGTTGGCCGGCAACTCCTGGGAAGGTTCACCACTGTTCCAATTTTTCTCCATTTGTGGATAATGGCTCTGAATGTGGTTCGCTGGATTCCCAAAGCCTTAGAAATGGCTTTATATTCCTTTCCAGACTGATACATGTCAACTCAAATAATCTGTTCTTTAATTTCTTTAGATCGCGGCATAATGTTTTGCTATTTAAGCATGCTTCACTTTGTCAGACAGGTTCTATTTAAGTGATTTCTTGATTCAACAGGCCTGGCAGTAATCAGGCCTGCGTGTGGCTAGTGAAATTTAACTCGGCTTACTAAAATAATCTGGTTAATTGCAGTTCTTTCATGATTTAACAGGAGGGGGCAATTAATTTTTGAAAAAATGAAAAAAATGAAATTCAGGCCCTGAATAAAAAATCACTATAAATAGTTATAAATTATATCGGTATCGGCAGATACAACTTTCTGTGATCGGCGATCGGTAATTGGCCTCAAAAATCCTGATCGGGGCACCGCTTGTGTGTGTGTGTGTGTGAGAGAGTGAGAGAGTGTGTGAGTGTGAGAGAGAGATAGTGTGTGTGTGTGGTTGTGAGAGAGAGAGAGTGTGTGTGTGTGTTTGAGAGAGAGAGATGTGGGTTTGTGTGTAGTGTGACTAGGAGAGATAGTGTGGTGTGGGTGTGTTCGGAGATGAGAGAGTGTGGGTTGGGTGGGAGAGAGTGTTGTGTTGTGGGGGTGGGTGTGAGAGGAGAGAGAGTGGTGTTTTGGTGTGTGTGTGTGTGTGGGTTAGAGAGAGAGCGAGAGATAGTGTGTGTGTGTGTGGTGTTGTGTGTGTGTGTGTGTGTTTGTGAGACAGAGAGTGTGTGTGAGTGGTGAGAGAGAGAGAGTGTGTGTGTGTTGTGTGTGTGTGAGAGAGAGAGAGTGTGGTGTGTGTGAGAGAGAGAGAGTGTGTGTGTGTGTGTGGGTGGGTTTGTGTGTGTGTGTGTGTGTTGTGTGTGAGAGAGAGAGAGAGAGTGCGTGTTGTGTGTGCATGTGAGTGAGTGCGTGTGTGTGTGTGTGCGGAGGCCCGTACTGTCACACGATTAATCATATATAACATTTTAAGATAGAACGTCATAATAATCTAGCGTGGCGTTAGTTCTGGCAGGTCATGTTAGTCAGGCTCGCATCAGCTGACTCTCATCTGATCCCCATCAACCTATGGGAATACGACACCTATCTAAGAATTCATATATATGGTCCCTCAGTATTAGCAGCAGTTTTCGCATTGCTCAATATCTAATTACCCTCCTCCATCCCCAACTCCTCCTTTGTCAGTCGGGATTCAGCCTTCTGATTCTCTTTTGAATCAGACTAATTCTAAAATGTGTAAAATTATTGAACTTTAACTATATCTGCAATACATTATGTTGTTTCTGTTCTGTTTACCCTGGGGGGGTTATCGCTGCTCTCCCTGCTTTCATCCATGCTAGGCTGCATGGATGAGAAGGGAGTTCTTGCCCAGAACAGAGCCATTCCGCCAATCCAAACTGTATGCTAATTCTCAATCATCTTTGACGATAGTGGTCCTGACAGAATTAATAAAAGTCAAATCCTGATATACAATGTCTTTATGATGACTTAAAATTTTTGTTAATGTTCACTTTTTGTTAGTTTTTTTTTTTACTTGTATACAGTGTGTGTTGTGTGATGTGTGTGTGTGTATGTATATAGTATATGATAATATATATATAATTATATCTATATCTATATATATATTATATATATCATTTTTTTGTTTTTTTTTTTTTATGATGTCATATTTTTGGACTGTCTAATTTGGACTTTTCTCATAATTTACACACTTGTCCATTGCTTTTAATCCCATTTTCATGTTTTAATTTAACTTTTTTTAATAATTGTAATACTAATATAAATGTCAATTTTATCACAATTTACAATTAATGTAAAAAATCTTTGTCGAAATCAATGACATGAACATTCACAGGGAGCACAAAAATCAATTTGAACTCTTTTTTTTCCATGTCCTCATTTCAACTTTTACTACATAACTATGTTTTATTTCACAAGTATAACGTTGTCATAATTTTGACTCATAAGTAACCTTTTTGTCTCAATTTCGACTTTTAATCTCATAAATTAATCTTTTTATATATTTTCTTATATATCATAGTTATAATTTTAGCTTTAAAATGTCATATTTTCAATAGATGAATGATAAATCATAATCATTACATTTTATGATAAAAAGTCCCAGTCACAGCTTGTCTGTTTTACTTTGTCATAATTTTGAATTTCATAATTGATCTTTTTTTCCTCATAGCTATGTTGACTTTATTTTCTCAAAAATATAACTTTTTCCAATTTTGACTTTTTAATCTGAAAATTTTATCTGTGACAATTTAAACAACTACTTATAATTTAAATGTCATAATTTTGAATTCATATGTGTTAGTATGAATTCAAGTTCAGCAGTAGTTTCTGCAGCAGATGATCTGTCACTGTTAAAGTGAGTTGAGTTCAGAGTCTGTGTGTTCCTCTAGCCTACTCTCACGTGGTGGAGAACACGGCGTTCTTCGGAGACGTGGCTCTGCGTTTCCCGCGCATCGTCCATCACTACTACGATCAGAACGTGGACTGGAGTGGCCTGCTGCGCTGGGGTCTGCGCTTCTGCAACCAGACGGGCGTCTTCAGCGGAGGAGCCCATCAGCACGTGCTCACGCTGGTCAGACTGAGGCATCATGGGATTATCATCATAGTCCTCATCACAGGAAGTAGACCGAAGCACGGTAAATGAGCTTTAACGCTGTGTGTGCCTGTGCTGCAGATGTCACAGGAGCTGGGGATCACTGAGAAATCTGCAGACTTCGTCAACCCGTATCGCACCGAACGAGACGACGTGAGTCACACACACACACACACATATATAGAGAGAGAGAGATGTTTATTATAATAGATTCAGTGTTTCTTATGTGCACTGCATTGTGTTATTAAATTAGAGACTGTAATTTTACATATATTAGTAAAACATTAACGAAACAAGATATATAATACATATTCTATAATAGTAAAGTATACAGTAAACCTTATAGATCTTTTAAAATATATATATATATTACTACATGTTCACAAATTTTAAAATACTAATTCATAAACTATTTCAACCTAATAAAAACTTGCTGTTGTTTACTGTAAATGTTCATTTAAAAATAAATGTTAATGCATTTTATTCTTTCTTAACACAAACCTTTCAATACCCATGATTCATGTTTAGCGACTGAAACTATCATAATATTGTTTTAAATCTGCTGTGTAATAGCTGATATAAACACCTGTTTATTTGTGTAATGCATCAAGTCAAATCTACAGTATCACCAATGGTCCTTATTAAAACATTGAAGGATTTACTGGACTAAATCGGTGTAATTCTTGACCTGTAATGTGTAGCTGGAGCCAGTAGAGCTTAAACTCAGACTGTGCTTGATTTCAGTTTACAGAGACTTCTACGTGTCTTGTCATTGTATTATCAATTAACCACAGGATTATTCTGAGTGTTTCTCTTTGATTTGCATGGTTTGATGATGTCTGTGTTTCAGGTGCTGCACACGGCTGAGGCCTTCCAGAAGATTCTGCGCGAGGAAGAGAAGAGGAGGAGGAAGGAGGAGAAGAGGAAAGAGATCCGGAAAGGGCCGCGGATCTCTCGCTCTCGCACCGAGTTATAGATCTGACTGAAGATCAGCCGTTTACACTCAATCAGGGAGCCTGTGCTGAATCTGCCACGGGCGTCGACGTTTACAGGCTTCAGAACCAGTCTCGGATTCGCAACGCTTGAATCGCTTCTGCTTTTAACTTTTGAGTGTGTGTTTAGTGCTGTATTGGATTAAGGGGGAGGAGTCAGGGTGGTGGGAGGAGTCATAGTGGGCGGGGCCACTCTAGTGTTTGCTGTTGGAGGGTTAAGAGTGGTGGGCGGGGATGGGAAAGTGGGGCGTGGTCAAAGATGAAGGTATTTTGAACACTGATATTTCGATATTTAACAAACACTTGATAAGTTTTGATAATCTAAGATCGGAAATTTTTAAAGCTCCCACATATATGAAATTCAGTTGTTTAGATTCAATATAAATGCTTTATTTGGGGGTACTTTATAGTCTAATAAGAGAATTGTGGGTAATTAATGTCTTTCTGCTTTCTTTAGAAACTGTTATTCATTAAAACGTGTATTATCTGTGTGGAGTGTGCGAGCGAGTGATGATCTGACCTGAGATCAGAGCTGCACTGCCATGAGAGAAACTCTTTAATGACGGATCTGAATCAGACTGACATCAGTGTGAATGCGGTTCTGGTTCACTTCAGTTTCTCCAGCTGCTGAAGTGAGACGATCATCCGAGACACCTTCACAGAGGCTTTATCAGTCTGTTCACGTGACTGTTACTGAAATCTGTAGAGCATCAGTGGGAGATTGTTATTGACGGAATGAATAAAGTCTATTTAACACACTGCGAATGTTGAGTTATGTGTTTTTCGTGGGTTGTATTTTGAGTTTTAGCTCATGCATTTATGTTGATTTTCGGTTCATTATAATCGTTTTTGCTCGAAGCTACAAATCAAGGATGTTTCGAAGAATTACCCAATGAAATTTGAAGAAAGTGAGCATCGGACACAGGAAAACAGCATTGCAGCGGAGCGTAACGGAAGTGAAACTAAATATAAAGAACTTTGAGCAACAGCTCTGCTCCAGGTGAGTTTATATTCCTGCCACGATGGGGTTTATGCAAATATGTTTACATTATAAAACATTGCAAATATATAGTAGGATTGTTTTCCTGATGTGATTCGCACTTGTTTTCTAGGAAGCATTTTCATGGCCTTGTGATCGGTCAGATACTGTTAAGATGGCATCGGGACCTGATATGAGAGATTCTGCATCGGGGAGAGTTTAGTTTGGAGCCTAAACTTTAGATGGGTTTGAATATTTGACTTTATTTCAATTGCAGTTAAAGGTTGGATAAAGCTGCACACACAGTGAAGAGCTGCTTCATCGCTGACACACGAGAACAAACATTTGTCCATTTTGTTTCAGGATTGTAGGTAGGCCTATATCCACGTAAACCCATGCAATTTTCCCGTTTTATAAAGTAGCCTTTCCCGTTTCAGCGAATGAAATCAAACTGAATTGCAAATGTATTTTAATGTAATATGTAAAACATTATTTTTATTTTCTTTTTACTGCTTCAAGTCGGATTGCTTCAACAGATTTTCATTGTATAAACATATGCAATGACAATAAAGACCTAACCTAAACACAGTTTCAACTTCAAGGTATTGTTGCAAACCTGTTTGACCGATTAGATCATTAGTGATTAATATGCGAATCTGACCTTTAATTCTGGAAATTTAGTTTAGTTGTTAACATATGAAATATGTTATGGCTCTATAGTTTCGTTGCTTTACAGGCCCTGTCCCAAATAGAACACTTCATGCACTTTCGGTCTTACGGACTTACAGCAGTAGCTTACCTGTCATGCGGTGCGTTCCAAGCGGGATATATCGCCCTCTGAAGGGCACTTCGGAGTGAAAACAATCATGGCCGCCATATTGAAGTGTCGTTCCAAACCGAAGTGCTCAAAACTGGCCACTTCAAAGGGCTCTTCGGAATGAAGGATTTCAAAGGGTACAACTGATGGACACTTCGGGCTCCCATGATCCTTTGTTGGAGCAAACCTTTAACCCACGGGGGAAAATCAACCCTTGGCAACAGTTTAAAAGCAGCCCAATTCCATGGAAAAAGCGCAGACTTGACAACCCTGCATGATCCAACAGGAGCTGCAGGAGTCAGATTTGACTGAACACAGGTCAAGAATAAGGAGAGATGACTGACAAGTGCATGCTGGAGGATTTGCTGCTCAACAGATCCTGAGCTCATTGACAAATATCTGATCTTCCTTTACACAGAGTGCGTGTGATCACGAAAGTGAACAGCGAGCGCTCATTCAAAAGAGGTTTCAATACTCCGCATATTGATCGCAGTCCCTGATGCGCGAAAATTATATGCAATATCATAATGTTTGCGGGAGCGGCCGGTAACGGTCAGAAATTCAGCGGGAGCGGGGTCAAGAAAACAGTAGGGCTCTAATACAGAAATGCACACATTTTGAATGGTTTTGTAAACTGTACCTTCGGTTTTCATAATCCATGCGCAAGATTTCGCAATCCGCTCCCACGGGTTTGTAAACTGTACGGATTGATGCAACCAGGCCACCTGTTTAGTGCGGGATGCATTGTATTGTGTTTAAACTTTATTTTTCAAAAAAACGATAAAGAGTTGGATGACTCTGACTCTGTAAGCGTTTCGAGAGGAGAAGGTAAAAAACAATACAAAACAAATAATGAACAGGTATGTTGTAATTTCTTTGCTCTCTCGCTGAATGCAATTTTATAATAGGCCTAGTTATTTAATTCTGAACACAGGCCAGGAAGAGTCTGACTCATTCCCAGTGTTGCCAAGTCCGCGGTTTTTCCATGAAATTGGGCTACTTGAACCCTGTAGCCGCGGGGTGTGTGTTATGCGGTGTGGGGGGGGGGGGGGTGAAGCGCCACCATAACGGGGATATTTAGCACCAGTGATGCTAATTTTACCCGGGATCCCCACCAAAAAAAGTGTATTTTACCCCCCGGAATGCATTTTTTAACGGGGACCCCCATCGAAACGTGACTGGGCTAATTTTGAGTAGCAATTGGGCGGGTTTTGTGAAAACCTGGCAACCCCTGCTCATCCTACCTCCCCAGGACACCTATGTGCTTCGAGGATTGAAAGAAAGGTATATGGACAGGGACGGATTTAGGCCTACCTCTTTTCGTGACATAGGCAAAACACATTTTTGGGCCCCCCTTCCCTATTATTATAATAGGCCTGCCCTAATAGTACCAGCCAAGCAAACAAAAATATTTCTTAATCAGTGGAAACGTTACACTGTTTTCTATCAGTCAATAAAAATAGCTCTTAATTTGTTTGAGAAGTCAGAAAGACAATTCCGTTAATAGGCGCGGCGTATCTTTCACTTTTTTTCGAGCATTATTTCTCTAATAATTTTAACGGCCAGGAGTCACAACCACACATCAAGACGTTATTTGTTTCAAGACATTTGACATGTTCCCGTCCTGAAATGTGTTGAACTATTTTTACGCACCTCATCTCAAACCTTACGTTGCAAATTCCAAAACGTAATTTTAGAGCTAATAATAGAGGCTTGAGCCATTGATATGCAGGCTTACACGGTTAATAATGCAGTCTAATGCAGTTATTAGAGAGAGAGAGAGAGAGATTAAGTGCGTGTGAACCTGCGTCTTATGCGTGTTCAGCAGCAGTGTCTACTAATAGCGAATCTTTAAGTTTAACTGCTTCAAGAACCTCGCTACTGAGAAAAGTAATGTAGCTTTTCAGTTGCGAAACTATTTTACTGATAAATTCACGGTGCAGCGCTGACAAGAAGTTTCTGTCCGTGTGTTTGTGGTCGTGGGAGAGAACCGGAGAAAGCTGATTTCCGGACATAAAAAAAGTGGAAGACGGAAATAGTTTGATACTATTATAACCAGGATCCTCTAACCTTAATTATTAATTGCTTATAATAGGAAAAAGTGAGTCAGATTGCTGCAATTACTGTCATAACAGAAACAGTTGAACATGTGCTCTTGCAATGTAAGGCATAGTCAAAGAAAGCAGCTTGTTGAAAAACTAAGAGATATGGAAATCAATGACATTTCAGTTAAGAATATATTTCAGAATGCACAGAAACACGTAAGGGTTTATGATTTTCTTCTAAAATATTTCAGAGATACAGATTTGATTAGAAGAATTTTTTTTTTTTTTTTAAAGTAGTATATAATAGGCCTCACACTCCATCCCAGTAGGTGGCAGAAATTCACCTTAAGCTGGTTTGCCAACATTAAACACAAAAGAAGAAGAAGAAGAAGACTCATTCCTCTCTTCTGTCAGACTGGCTCTTGATGTCTCGACAAAGGCTCACCAGAATCTGGGATCTGTGATGCATAAAGAAAAATGCTTTCAAGAAGGGTTTTTGAGCAGTTTGTTTCTGAACAAACAGCAGATCTTTGTGATCCATTTTTGAAAGCAAAGTGAAAGTAAAGCTCAACAACAGTGAAAATGGCTTCAACAGCTGAATATGATTATATGTGTCCTGTATGTCACGAGATCTTCAATACTCCTGTTATTTTATCATGCAGTCACAGTTTCTGTAAAGAGTGTCTTCAGCAGTTCTGGAAAAACAAGAAAGTCCGGAGTGTCCTGTCTGCAGGAAATCTTCAAGACATCAACCTCTAGTTAATCTTGCATTAAAAAACTTGTGTGAGTCGTTCTTAAAGAAGAGAAATGAGAAGCGTTCATCGGGATCTGAGGAGCTCTGCAGTTTACACCGAGAGAAACTCAAGCTCTTCTGTCTGGAGGACAAACAGCCGGTGTGTTTAGTGTGCTTTACTTCACAGCAACATGACAATCATAAATTCAGACCCCTCAGTGAAGTGGTTTCATCACAAAAGGTAAGACAGATTTATATCTGATGATTAAAGCTGGGCATGCATATATTTCTTACTACCATTTTGCTCATATTATGTGAACATATTACAGAAATATCTGGTGTCTTATATTTTTTTCACTTTAAACTCTAGGAGGAGCTCAATACAGCACTGAAGTCCTTACAGGAGAAACTGAAACACAAAGAAAACATTAAGGGAGAGTTTGAGAAAACACTTCAACACATCAACGTGAGGATTGGTATTTATACATTTGATCAGAACAGATGCATTGTTTTGTCTGACATAATTACATGTTCCTGTATTGACCGTTTACTCCTTGAAGTTTATGAAATTATCTATAAGACATATGCATTCAAAAATCTTTATTCTCGGAATAGAAAAAGTAAAAAAATAAATTGATGACGTCTCTGAATTTTTGATCAATCAGATATTCTCTAGAATCAGAACATCCTTTGACATGCTCCCCTCACTTTTTTAAGGAGGTTTTAAAAATGTAACGCATAAACAAAGCCTCCGAGTGCTGGTTGCTTCGACAGTGCATCAGAAAGTTAAAGTTGTAGTTAACTAACCCACATTTACCCACTCGCTCTTCATGCTGCTCCAGAATCAGTCCCGTCTTTGAGACGATTGAAGTGAATGTGGTTTGATTTCAGTCTCAAGCCGAGCACACAGAGCGTCAGATTAAACAGCAGTTTGAGAAGCTTCATCAGTTTCTCAGAGATGAAGAAGAAGCTACAATCTCTGCACTGAGGGAGGAAGAGGAGCAGAAGAAGCAGATGATGAAGGAGAAGCTGGAGGAGATCAACAGACACATCTCAGCTCTTTCACACACGATCAGAGACACGGAGGAGATGATGAGAGCCAGTGACGTCTGCTTTCTGAAGGTCTGGTTTCAGATCATTGATTGATTTGATTGATTGATTGAGTTGTTGATGATAAACTGTGTGTTTGTTCTGCAGGAGTTTCCAGCCTCAATGGAAAGGTGAGTGATCTGCTGCTGTCTCTGCTCTCTCTGTTTCTGATCCAAAGCCACTGCAGTTCTGATCCTGAATGTTCTTCCAGAGTCCAGATCTCATCACAGCCGGATCCACAGACTCCTTCTGGAGCTTTGATTCATGTGCCGCGTTACTTGGGCAACCTGAGCTTCAGAGTCTGGAAGAAGATGCAGGACATGGTCCAGAACAGTGAGTCTGACTGCAGAAGATCTAAACATTAGTCTTGAATTAGTTGGCCCGTGCATTTTATCTTTTGCACTTCATAAAATGCAATGGAAGTTTCTGTTAAGGCAACATAGTGAGCATCAGTACTCCCTAGTTTTTGTGGGATTTTTGTAGGGAGCGATAATTGCATTGCGCATGTAACGAGTTATAATAACAGCGGTCAGCAACTGACCGGTTACACGCACAATGGATATTGTGATTGAGACAGCTCTTAAAATGGTTGACTCCCTGATCAATGCTTGAAATAGTGATCTAGGAAGCTGATCAAGACACCCATAGAATGGAAGCTTAAGTAAGATTTAAAGGGATAGTTCACCCAAAAAAGAAAATGTGATGTTTATCTGCTTACCCCCAGGGCATCCAAGATGTAGGTGACTTTGTTTCTTCAGTAGAACACAAACACAGATTTTTAACTCAAACCGTTGTAGTCTATCAGTCTTGGTAGTGATAATGGCAGTCAATGGGCTCCACAGCTTCGAGAGTAAAAAAAACATACACAGACAAAACCAAATTAAACCTTGCGGCTCGTGACGATACATTGAGGTCTTAAGACACGAAACGATCGGTCTGTGCAAGAAACTGCACAGTATTTATTTCATTTTTTACCTCTGATCCACCGCAGTGTCCAACTGTCCTGAGCGTGTTCACAACATCTGGAGCGTGACGTCAAATAAATACGGTCGGGCACGTTTCATGTTGTCTGATGATATATCAAAATCGTCTTCCATTGTGATGACCTGTACTTCTAAATATCTTTAGATCCTCGCAGTGCCAGGGAACACGTCCGCAATCTCTCTGCACTGTGTAAATAATGAGTGACGTATACACGTGACAGATCACTTCTGCACATTTGCTATCATAGATATGTATAGATGCCCTATTCGACCGCTCCAGATACGCTGACGCGTCCACCATTTTTGAAAGTATCGCAGCCCCTAGAAACAGTCACTAGTGAGGCATCTGCTTGTTTATATCTATGTCTACTATGCCAGAGCACGTACACGCGTCACGCGCCAGATGTTGTGAAGGTAAAAAATTATATAAATACTCGTCACGAGCTGCAGGGTTTAATTTGTTTTGTCTGTGTATGTTTTTTTTTTACTCGAAGCCGTGGAGCCCATTGACTGCCATTATAAGACGGATAGACTGCAACGGTTTGAGTTAAAAATCTTCGTTTGTGTTCTACTGAAGAAACAAAGTCACCTACATCTTGGATGCCCTGGGGGTATGCAGATAAACATCACATTTTCATTTTGGGTGAACTATCCCTTTAAGGGCTTCTGGGTGTTTAGATTTAATTGTCCAAATTTTCCAATTAAATTGTTACATTTTTGACAGTTGGAGATTTAGTAGTTATGGCTCATTTGAGCATTCTGTCAGTGTAAGTCTTTGCAGGGGCGGATTTAGTGATTTAGGGGCCCCAGGCAAAAATATAGGAATGGGGCCCTATAAATTTGCACACATTTACCTGGATCATCCTTGAGGTTCCTTTCTCTGTTGTGATGCTTGCTGCTGCAAGTTGTGTGAAATGTTTCTACATTTTTCATGTGCATGTTAATAATGGCTTTCTTTCATGTTGTAGACCACAAAAGAGCAACTGTGCAGCACACACAGAACATAATTTTTTTACATCACCCAGTGCGGTATTCACATTTAAACAGGTTAAAACCGTGTTAGAGTAGGTTGGACACTAGGTGGGGTAATTTTCAAAGGCTGTCTAATTCTAAAATTTTAAATACATTTATTTATATTTATTATAACCACAAATTTAAATGAAACTGAAAACAATAGTCAAAAGGAAATTATACATGTACCAAGGGTTATATCACACAAAAATGAAGAACATAGTGCATTCAGTGGTGTGTCAGAGTTGATTGGCTGTGTGGAAAGTAACTGTGCATGCGGATGGTTGTCGTGATAATGAACACCACAGCAACCACTTGTGTGTCTGCGCTATCTCATATATGAAAAGCATTTTAGGGGGCCCAAGGCATTGGTAAGCATTTGCCTAATGGGTAAGTCCACCTCTGAATCTATGAGATTTTTGGAAATTTTGATGTATTATTTTTAAGAAAACCGGAGCAGGATTTCATAATCCCGGGTAAAAAGTGGTGCTAACCCTTCTTCTAAATTACAAGTGTGAAATGTTCCTTTACCCAGAGGTTAAAAGCGGAGCTTACTATCAGAATAATCCAGAGTTAAGTGCAGTGTGAAAAGTCCTAATGTTTTGGTCGGATTGAGCATCAATCCCAGTGCATGTAAACATGATAAGAAGAAAACATCTGATGTGTTTGATCAGTAGATTCATAATAATCTGTGATGATTGTTGATTGTGTCTCATCAGCTCCCGTGATTCTGGATCCAAACACGGCTCATCCAGATCTGGTTCTGTCTGATGATCTGACCAGTGTGAAATGGAGCTGGAACAAACAACCTCTTCCTGATAATCCAGAGAGGTTTGACTGTTATCCCTGTGTTCTGGGTTCAGAGGGTTTTAACTCAGGAACACACTGCTGGGATGTGGAGGTTAAACAGAGTTCAGACTGGAGTCTTGGAGTAACTACAGCATCAAACCCGAGGAAGGGACGGGATTTCTATAAGACTTGTGTTTGGAGTGTGTGGTACGATCAGTACAGCCTGTCTGAGCAGCCTGTCTTTGGCTTTCGTGTTAAACAGGATCTTGAGCGTGTGAGAGTGTATCTGGACTATGACAGAGGAACGGTGTCATTCTCTGATCCTGTAACTAACACACATCTACACACATTCACAAACACCTTCACTGACACCGTCTTCCCATTCTTCTGTTGTTATACTATTTTCACTCTTAATATTTTACCGTTCAGTAGTTAGTAAACGTTACTCCTGTAGATCTGGATCTTCCTGCTTTCATTATGTTTCCTATATTTAATTCATATCACACGAGTAAGAGACTGTTGTTCTGAATATCAGTACTTCTGTGATTGGGCCGTGATGATCACATGACTGATATCAGAACTACAGCAACACTCACACTCTCATATTGCTCTTATACAACAGTACCAGCTGTGTGTAATGTCGGGATCACACTGCAGGATTTTCAAAGTCATTGGATCGCTGTTCTTCTCACACTGCACGACTGTCTGGGGTATCATCTAGTTCAGGGGTGCCCAAACTCGGTCCTGGAGGGCCGGTGTCCTGCAGAGTTTAGCTCCAACCCCAATTAAAACACACCGGAACCAGTAACAAGTCTAATCGGCATACTAGAAACTAAAAGAAGGTGGTGAGGCGAGGTGGAGTCTAAAATCTGCAGGACAACGGCCCTCCAGGACGGAGTGGGGCCCCTCTGAAATAGTTGCTGTGGTGCACACTTCACGGACAGATCGGGGTTTTTTTTTTTTTTTTGCTTAAAGGGAGTCACCATTACAACAACTTTTCAAGAGAGTAACGCCACAAATAGGCCTGTTATAACGTTTCACAACAAACACATCGAGAATTGACACATGAAAATAGCATAAGATCACTCGCGAGACAGACGTTTCACACAAGAATGGAATACCTGATCAAAAATGCCTGCAAATAGCTGGACAATCTAATTTGGCTGTACACTGATTTGCAATGAAACATATAGGATAAAAAAGGAGGAGAAGAAAGGGTTCTTGCAGAAGCCCTGCATGCTGATGTTCTGTTGCAGATCTATGACTCCACCCCTGAACTTTCCCTTGCCCTGTATCGTGCTCTCTCATTGGCTGTAGGTCTGTTATGACTCCTCCCACTGAACTTTTTTCCTTGCCCTGTATCTGGTCTCTCATTGGCTATAGGTCGATTATGACTCCTCCCACTGAACTTCCTTGACCTGTATTTATGTGCTCTCCATGCTGTAGGTCTATTATGACTCCTCCCACTGAACTTTCCCGTGCCCTTTACCGTGCTCTCTCAGTGGCTGTAGGTTGTCGCCAATGTCATTTCCAGTCAAAACACATTTCTAGAGGACTGTGAGTCACAGACAGGTCCAGATATTTAGCATGCCAAATATCTCATGGGCATTAGCGACGCGTCTGTGCTTTTCAGATTGTGTTTTTGATAATACACACTGCACGATTGTCACTCATGTGAACAAGCACCGATTTGCCTCCGATTTTGGGCATTTGTTGGCGATTTCCACAAAACTATCAGGAAGTGAAAATTAGGGCTAAAATTGTGCAGTGCGAACCCAGCAAGTTACAACTTAAACTAGTTTTGATGTAAAGAGGCACTAAACTTACACACTACCAAATATTTTTACGTTGCACCATTAAGCATAGTTCAGACATAACTTGTTTGCATTTTAGGATGGAGAACATAATGGGATTAAACTGCTCTTCAACACAAAAGCATTCTAAACAGCACATGTCTGTGTGCATCTCTCTGTCTAATCAAATCTATCATAATAAATAAGTTATTTCATAATTTTTTTATCTGTATTTATTTATTGATCCCTGTAGTTTCTGACCATTATTTACATACAGAAGGGGCAGTTTTTAAGCATATTCTTTAAATTAATTATTCTAAGCAAAGTAGAAAAACCTAAATGTTTTTTATAAAAATTTGTTTTTTATTATAGATATTTGAAAAAGAACTCCGATCAAAATTAGATAACACTTATAAATACCTCAAAATTACTGGTGTTTATCTGGCATCTGGTGCTATTCCTTAATTACAGCCCCCCCCCCCCCGGTTAGGAAAAATCAGCCTCTTTAAAATAATCACATTTTGTTGCTTTGCAGCCTGAAATGAAGATGGACACCATTTTTATTTTATCCAGCAGTATTTACTCAGTGCAACTGATAACATCCAAGTGAAAGATATAACACCATGTCAGGAAAAAAAAATCACTGAGTTGGAAAAGGGATCACCCCCTCCAAAAAATGACTTGTAAACTCAATCAAGTTTAGCCAATCACCTTCTCAATGGCACACAAAGCCATTTGACTTGTGATCAACTGTGCTCATTTTGATCAGCTCAGCAAGAAATGAGCTTTCCTGGAGCTTTTCAGTCAGTGTTGAGCAACGAAGCAAATTTTTCAAGGCTTTATCAATGCCTTGAGCAAGTGAAGCTACATTAAGAAGTGGGAGGTATTGGATCAACAGACCCTCCCGGCTCGGGACATTGCTCCACACCTCTTCTTTTTTTTAGATGAAAGAAATGTGGCTTGAATGGGAGGGTTGCAAGAAAAAAAGCCACTTCTCAAGAAAGGCCACATGCAGTAAGACTGAGCTTTGCTAAAACGCACCTTGAAGATTCTAAGACAGATGAGACTAAAATAAAATATAATTATTTGGCCTCAACACCAAACTATATGTCTGGCGGAAATCAAATACAGCTCAGCATCCAAATAACAGAATTCCTGCAGTAAAGCATGGAGGTGGTAACAACCTGTTATGGGGTGTTTTTCTGCAGCAGGGACTGGAGCACTTGCCATGATAGAAGGAAAAATGTAATACTGTCAAATTCTTGAGGAAAATCTGCTGCCCTCTGCTTTATGTATTCCCCAATTGTAAGTCGCTTTGGATAAACGCATCTGCAAAATGACTAAATGTAATGTAAATGCTCTCTGTATGGGCTGATGAGACAGATGGGTCCCTCAGGCAAGTACAGCCTCGATGTCTCTTTCTCATCCATGATCAGATTCTAGTCTGACTGAAGCAGTGAGGGTCGTGATGGACGGCAGAGACAGCTGAAGGTGGACACGGTGGTCAGCTGCTTCATCAGAATAAAGCTGAAGCAATGCAGAATTGACACAGCTGTGTTGAGATGCAGTAGATGTGGCTTCACTGTCTGTAAATACATGTTTGTTAGAACAATGTGTTTGAATAAAGCTTTGTTTCATGTGTTGTTGACTTGCAGCCCTTATATGTATGTATGTATTACTCATTCATTCGTTTCCTATTGTTGTCAGTAAATAACAAAAATATAGAAATTAACAACAAATTTAAGATATAAATTTGGGTTTTCGTATAATGTATTTAAGGATAAAACTGTAGGTCAGTAGGGTTAAAAACATCTTAAAGGGGTCATATGATGCGATTTCAATTTTTCCTTTCTCTCTGGAGTGTTACAAGCTCTTGGTGCATAAAGAAGATCTGTAAAGTTGCAAAGACTAAAGTCTCGAATCCAAAGATATATTCTTTATAAAAAATTAAGAGTCAACCACTCCTACCTAAAAACGCCTCGTTTAAACACGCCCCACATATCTACGTCACGATGTGGGAAGATTTGCATAATGCCGCCCAAATGTTCACGCAAAGAAGGCGTAATTTTTAGTCTCGCTGTAGTATTGTTGCTGCCGCCAATGGTGTGAAGACGCTGTGTTTCGTTGTGAAAGTGAAACTACTTTGTTTGACCTTCCAAAAGAGGACACGACTACAAATCAGTGGTTAAGTTGTATTTACAACACTGTTCCAGAACACTTCAACCCAAATATCCAGATGTGTGCAGCACATTTTATGGAGGACTGTTACTGATCGGGCGAGTAGACTACAATGCCGGCTGTTGACTCACAGATGTAAGTCGTTTTCATTTAAAGGATTTGCCACTGACGATTCAACGTGAGGTTTTGAGCAGAGTAGAGTAGCGCTGGTTTGTATTTTCTCTGATCACAAATGCAGACAGATTTTTATGTTTACGCGGCGCGATGCAACGATTAAAAGACTGTATGAGTCATTATAATCAGTAATTATGTCCCCACTGGATGCAACAAATGCCTCATTTGTAATGGGTTTTAATGTTTATGGTGAGGGGCGTAACATTTCCGTCACACGCTTGAGGTATTCGGCCAATCACAACGCACTGGATAGCTGGCCAATCACAGCACACCTCGCTTTTCAGACCGATGAGCTTGTAAAAATCGACGCGTTTCAGAAAAACGGGGCATAGAGGAGAAAAAATAATGTTACAGTATGTGGAAAATAATGTGTTTTTTAAACTTAAACCGCATAAACACATTTCATACACCAAATACACAACATAATGTTCTTTTTAGCAACATCATATGACCCCTTTAAATCAACCCAAAATGTATTGGTTATATCACAAGATGGGCAGCTGTTCTTCAACAAGACCACAACATGATATTGCCAGAGAGATGAATTAAACCTGACGTCGCTCAAATATATCTAGTTGTTGCGCTTGTTACAGCGTTGTAGCTCAACATGGAGGATGCTGTCCGGAATGCATCGCTGCTCTCCTGACGCCAGCCAATCGCTGCATTGCTGATACATCTGCCCTTTTCGGGGAACAAAAGAACGTGCAGTAATCTTAGACAACTTAATCCAGATATTTTAATCAAATCCGCAAAATCGTTTGAAGACCCGAATAGCCACAGGTCAGTCATCACGATTAGATCTGGCTTCTGTCAGATCAGCTCAGATGTATGAAGCGATGCACAGAGAGCCGAGCCCTGCGCCTTGACGCTCTTCTTCCCGAAAGTGAAAGTAAAGTTCAGATCGCTGAACATGGCGTCACTGAATGTATCCGCAGACGAGCTTTCTTGCCCCGTGTGCTGTGAGATCTTCAAGACTCCTGTTATTTTATCATGCAGTCACAGTTTCTGTAAAGAGTGTCTTCAGCAGTTCTGGAAAAACAAGAAAGTCCGGCAGCGTCCCGTCTGCAGGAGAAGATCCTCAAAATCTAATCCTCCATTAAATCTGGCATTACAAAACCTGTGCGAGTCGTTCCTGAAGGAGAGAAATGAGAGGCGTTCATCAGAGTCTGAGGAGATCTGCAGTTTGCACAGAGAGAAACTCAAGCTCTTCTGTCTGGAGGACAAACAGCCGGTGTGTTTAGTGTGTGTTAATTCACAGAAACACGACAATCACACATTCAGACCCATCGGTGAAGTGGTTTCATCTTATAAGGTAAGACAAATGTCTCTTGTTGACGGGGGGGGGGGGAAAAAGCCCATCAAAAACATGGGGGGCATGCACCAAATATTTCACTCAGCCATGCATTTTCTCAACTTCATATGCAGCGTCGGGGAGAGTTACTTTTAAAAGTAATGCATTACAATGTTGCGTTACTCCCTAAAAAAGTAATTAATTGCGTTACTATTTTTCCCTTTTCGGCAATAAAAAAAGGAAGCACAAATGTTATGTTTATCTAAAGTCATTTTGCTCATTAGTATGGTTGAATGTGATCATTAGCAAAGGTTAATAAAATGAGATTAAATGCATAAAGGATATTTGAGTTTAACATTTCATTATTGCAGGTTTGCCTTGTATTCTGATTTTGCATTTCACTGCTTTGAGGAATACTGAATCCGGTTTTGTGCAGTGATATGAATTAATGCATGTTGACATTTAGTCTAGATCTACAGTAACATCATGTTTACACAATGCACACAAGGCCTCTGCACTAGCTCCTGATTTCTGTCAGCATGAGGACAGGAGAGCTGTCAGTCAACAAACTGGCGATATATAAGCAATGCAGTACTTTACTAGTTACTTGAAAAAAGTAATCCGATTACGTAACTCACGTTACTTGTAATGCGTTACCCCCAACACTGTTCATATGATATTGTGATGTGAAAAAGTATTTGGCCCATCCTGATTTCTTCAGTTTTTGTGTCTCATACTAAACAGTTTTAGATCTTCAAATAAAATACAACATAAAACAAAGGCAACCGGAGTAAACACAAAATACAGTTTCGTTTTTAAGCAAAAAAAAAGAAAAGTTATTCAACGCCTATCACTCCCTTTATCAGCAACGTCTGCAGCTGAGTGCTTGCGATAACTGGAGATCAGCCTTTCACAGCGCTGGGGGGATTTTGGCCCACTTTTGATAAACTGCCTGTTTAAGGTCCTGCTACATCATCTCCATTGGGTTCAGTCAAACTTTAACTGTGCTTTTTTGAGTCATTCAGAGGTGGATTTACTCCTGTGCTATGAATCATTGTCTTGCTGCATAATCCAGTTGCATTTGAGCTTCAGTTTACAGATTGAAGATTGGGTTTTCTCTTAGGTAGAAAGCAAAAAATTCAGTTTATTTAAAGGGGTCATATGATGCTTTTTAAAGATCATTATTTGGTGTATTTGGTGTAACAGAATATGTTGACATGCTTTAATGTTCAAAAAACACATTCTTTTTCAAATACTGTACATTATTGTAGGTCCTCTATGCCCCGCCTCTCTCAAACGCGTCGTTTTCTACAAAGTCCCTCCTTCCGACAAGCGCAGTCTGCTCTGATTGGCCAGCTGACCCAGTGCATTGTGATTGGCCGAACACCGCAAGCACTCGTTGGAAATGTAACGCCTCTCACCATAATCGCCAGCTTCAGCTTTCAAAGTAAATATCAAGACAGTTAATAATGTGGTTCGTTTTACCAACAGTTCAAGCCCGAAAGGGCAACAGAGCGCGTGACAGCACGTCAGCTGTCTTAACCGCGGCTTGTGTACGGCATCATCACTGTGCATATTTCTGACAGGGGGGGGGGGGGACAGTTCCATATCCTGTGATGTGACCCGGTTCCTCTCTCACACACACACACACACACACACACACACACACACGACGCGTTACTCTGCACTGCGTAACACTCTGCATTTGAACAGTCAATAGCAAATACTTAAACTAATAACAAAACATACTTAGTCACTGATTCAGAAGCGCCAGATTGTCATAGGAAAGTCGGAATTGACCCTTTTTTTTTTTTTAGAAATAGCCTTGTGCACAGCCAGCCTTGTACTCTTCTAGGTAAAAAAAAACTGTCGTCCATAAAATGCGTGTCACAAATTCGAACATCTGGGGGTGCTGTTCTGTTGTAAATAAATCTTAACCAATGATGCCTAATTGCATCTACTTCCGGAAGGCCAAATAAAGTGCTTTTGCTTTCGCACTGAAACACACAGCGTCTCCCTGAAATGCTGCATCAACACTACTGCTGTTCCTGAAACCACACCGCCTTTCTTTGCGTGCACATTTGGGCGGCATTATGCTAATATTTCCACATAGTGACGTAGGTATGTGGGGGCGTGTTAGAACGAGGCGTTTTAGGTAGGTGTGGCTGACTCTTAACTTTTATAAAGAATATCTATTTTGATTTGAGACTTAAGTCTTTGCAACTTTACAGATCTTCTTCATGCACCAAGAGCTTGTAACACTCCAAAGAGAAAGGAAAAATTTAAATCGCATCATATGACCCCTTTAAAATTGTTCTTGACTCTTTGAGTTCTGCGACTTGCAGGATGAGCCATTTCTGGGAAGGTTTGCTACTGTGCAGAGTTTTTTTCAATTTGGAGATTTGGAAATAATGGCTCTGGCTGTGGTTCTGTGAGTCCAAGAGCCTTTGAAATCGCTTTTTAATCCTTCACAGATTGATTTATTTCAATCACCTTTACAAGCTGTAGCCTACTTTGTGTGCACTCAGGTTTCTTTGTTATATGTTAGATTTTAATTTCTGACTCTATTTAGTATGAGATGTACACAAAAACAGAAGAAATCAGGATGGGGCAAATACTTTTTTCACGCAGTATATGATCACGTATCGCTTCTCTTCTTTTTATTTTTTTTTTTTTTTTTTTTTTTTTTTTTTTTTTTTTTTTTTTTTTTTTTTTTTTTTTTTTTTTTTTTTTTTTTTTTTTTTTTTTTTTTTTTTTTTTTTTTTTTTTTTTTTTTTTTTTTGTTTTTTTTTTTTTTTTTTTTTCGTAATCTGGTGTTTCATGTATTTTTGTTCAATTCTAGGAGGAGCTCAATACGTCACTGAAGCCCTTACAAGAGAATCTGAAACACCATGAAGAAATGAAAAAAGAGTTTGAGAAAACAGTTGAACACATCGAGGTGAGGAAACAGAATCCAGAGTCATTTTCAGTACAGCTGTAGATCACTACATACAGTTATGATCTGATATATTTAATATAATGGACTCCAGTTGATTATCTCTGTTAATGTAAATGTTATATGCCTGTATCTGAGTTTCTCTCAGATCTGAATGATGTGATGTGTTGATGTGTGTCGAGTGAGACGATTGAAGTGAATGTGGTTTGATTTCAGTCTCAAGCCGAGCACACAGAGCGTCAGATTAAACAGCAGTTTGAGACGCTTCATCAGTTTCTCAGAGATGAAGAAGAAGCTACAATCACTGCACTGAGGGAGGAAGAGGAGCAGAAGAAGCAGATGATGAAGGAGAAGCTGGAGGAGATGAACAGACACATCTCAGCTCTTTCACACACAATCAGAGACACGGAGGAGATGATGAGAGCCAGTGACGTCTGCTTTCTGAAGGTCTGGTTTCAGATCATTGATTGATTGATTGATTGAGTTGTTGATGATAAACTGTGTGTTTGTTCTGCAGGAGTTTCCAGTCTCAATGGAAAGGTGAGTGATCTGCTGCTGTCTCTGCTCTCTCTGCTTCTGATCCAAATCCACTGGATACCCCCGTTTTTTTTCCCCTTTTTTTTCTCTGAATGTTCTTCCAGAGTCAGATCTCATCAGAGCCGGATCCACAGACGCCTTCTGGAGCTTTGATTCATGTGCCGCGTTACTTGGGCAACCTGAGCTTCAGAGTCTGGAAGAAGATGCAGGACATCGTCCAGAACAGTGAGTCTGGCTGCAGAAGATCTGTGCTCGCACACATACAGTTTTTCATGACACAAAGTACTATACTATATTTACCACAAAACAATTGAAGTATTTGTTTATTAAACAAGCTGACCTCACGAGTGGAAGAGTACAGTCAGATAACTTGAAAACCGCTTACTATATTCTACAAGAATATATTTCTTAAGAAATGTATAAATTCTTAAGGAATTTATTCTAATAACTTTTTTTTTGTTAAGGAGATTTCCATGAATCCTGCCATTTTGAAAGGGTTTCTAGAAGAAGTGCTGCTTCATGTATGTTGATTTTTCCAGTGAAGAAAAGGGGGAAAAACAAAACAAAAATGGGGGATGAGGGGGGGGGGGGGGGGTTGGGGGGGTCAGCTCGGATAATGATGTCCAGAAGAACCAGCTTCAGTTACACCACAGAGATGTTAATATATCCTAAAATATGAAAATGACAGATTATTAATGACTAAGTTAAACACAACAGACAGTAAAAAGTATTTTAAAACAAAGACACACCGTAAGAGCCAGTTTAATGAACATGATCAGATGATGCAGAGAATCTCAACAGGCCTGATTGTTTGATTTTTATTTTAACGTTTCCAAAATATAATTTTTTCTTCATGGGACACAAATGTTTGAATCACAAATTTAATGTTTGCAGTTGATCCCATTAAACACTGAAAATAAAAATAAAATAAACTTATAACAGTTCTGACAGAGACGATCTATTTACTATAACAACACTGATAGTGATCAGAGGAAAATATCTGAAGTGTTTGATCAACAGCACGAGTGTCATAACTCATAATAATCTGTGTGTGGTTCACTCTTGATCGTTATATGAACATCAGAATAACAACATCTGTTGATTGTGTCTCATCAGCTCCTGTGATTCTGGATCCAAACACGGCTCATCCAGATCTGGTTCTGTCTGATGATCTGACCAGTGTGAAATACAGCGGGAACAAACAACCTCTTCCTGATAATCCAGAGAGGTTTGACATCTATGACTGTGTTCTGGGTTCAGAGGGGTTTAACTCAGGAACACACTGCTGGGATGTGGAGGTTAAACAGAGTTCATGCTGGAGTCTTGGAGTAACTACAGCATCAAACCCGAGGAAGGGAGATGATTTTTATAACAATGATGTCTGGAGTGTGCGATATGGACAGTTTGAACAGGATCTTGAGCGTGTGAGAGTGTATCTGGACTATGACAGAGGAACGGTGTCATTCTCTGATCCTGTAACTAACACACATCTACACACATTCACAAACACCTTCACTCACACAGTCTTTCCATTCTTCTATTGTGATTCCTTTCAGTTGTGTTCTTCCTCTCTGAGCATCTTGCCGTTCAGTAATTATTAAATGTTACTCCTTTTACAATCTTTTACAGACATGTTTCCAATATTTAATCCATATCACAGTGCTGTTGATCTGAATATCAGTACGGCTGTGATTGGGCCGATAATTTTAGCATTCATGATTTCTAGCAAATTGCCATTTACCCGATTATTTCAATGAAGTGTGTCTGTTTGTTAATTTCTAAACGTTTCACATCATGATTATATACGATTATGTACATAGGCACATTTTCAATGTTTGTCCAACATAAACCTAAAGGAATAATTATTTCAGAACAAATTATGATAATCTCTTGAACTGTTTTTTTTTTTATATAAATGTGTGATTGTGTTTTCAGTACCATTTTCATAATGACATTTTAAATGTTTGAATATGATAATAAAGTTTGATGTCACGTGTCATATGAGCCTGCTATTCCGTCCGCCAGCCACATGAGGGATCCCTCTCCCAAAGTTTGACTTCTGCCACACCAGAATCTCTTTCTCCGCCATTACTCAATGTATACTGTACACGCATAGACGCTCTGGTTCATTCATTCTTTGCAAAGTCTTGCCAATACCTGTATGGCAATTATGAGTGGTTCCCTTTGTATTTTGGACCTACCCTGTGTGTCGACCCCTGCGCATTTATTCTGTGCTCACGTCTCTGGTTTGGTGTTCTGGATTTACTGTTTGCACTATATTGTTTGTTTTGGTTTTGACCCCCCACTTGCTCTTTGACGTTGTTTCTGGTTTGCCCCATTAAAAATTAATTTTCACAAATGGATCCTACTGCATTTTCCATTTCTAATTTGTCACAGAAGACTTTGCCATCTCAGGATCCAGCCGAAGCATCTCTGCACGCCACCATAGCCTCGCAGGTGGCCACATTAAGTGAGCACCGTCATCAGCTCAACCATTTCGCCGCCACCATGAATGAGGTATTGAGTTACCTTCACCAACCAACTCACTTTATGCACAGAGTGGGAGGCCTGAGGACCCCCCTTGGAACCATTTATTGTTGAGGCCTTTAATCTCGTGGTCCTCCCCACTACACCTGAACTTCTAGCACCAGAAGCTATGCAACAAGGCTGCACTTGCCTCACACCATTTGAGTGGCAGCGCCACATCTGCCTGGCCTGGCTCCCCTCAATGTTAAAGGCAGAGTAGGTGATTTGGTTCAAAAACATTGTTTGTTATGCTGATTGAAAGTCTCTTCACATCCCGATAGCAATTACTAAGTTAAGTAGTCTAAATGTATTTATATCGTCTGTGGAAGGCATAGGACCATAAAATGTTCATCCAATTATATTCTTCAATCTGAGGATTACAATAGGTTGTCCTACCTGCCTGTCAATGTATGTATTTGCATACCTCTGTGCACACTGTTTGCGCAGACATGATACTTCATCAGTGCATAACATCACACTATTGCAGACCGAGTGAGAATGGAAGGCATATTATGCGCTTTGTGCTGTAATGTTTTCTCACCAGTCAATGAGACATGAGGTAATCTGAGAGCATTGCAATCAACCCTCCGCAAACGCCATCTCTCATCATGTCACTGGTTAGCCTCTGGTTTGCCTGGGCAAGTTCATGTGTTTTGGAGGAGGCGTGGCTTTGCAGAGTGATTATGCAGGGAGGGTGGGATGTTGCTTTCAAAGCTAGCTTGCTATTGCTAGCCTTTCCGGAATCGCCTACCCTACCGTTAAGGGAGAAAGTAATTCAGTGGGTACATTGTTTATTGTGTTTTGGGCATCCAGGGGAGAATAGGTTGATCCAGCTGGTTTGGAATCAGTTCTGGTGGCCTTCCTTGTCCAGAAACGTCACCCATTACGTCAAGAACTGTGCTGTATGTGCCCAAGTTTTCAAACCAGTTGCTGACTGGTCTCCTGCAAACTCTTGCCTATTCCACTTCACCCTTGGTCCCACTTGGGAGTGGACTTTCTGACCGACCAGCCTCCCTCGCAAGGTAATACCACCATTCTAGTAATAATCTGTCATTTTTATAAGGCTTGTCATCTCATTCCACTCAGGAAACTACCCTTTGCTTTGGAAATGGTTGAGGCCCTCTTCAATCATGTGTTCCGGTTATTTGGCATGCCTGAAGACATCTTGTCCAACCAAGGGACTCAGTTCATCCCCCAGGTGTGTGTCAATGTCAGCCTCACATCCAGGTATAATTTCCAGTCCAATGGGCAGGTAGAGTGACTGAACCAAAAGGTGGGTTGGTTCCTTCGGTCCTACTGCAGCAGCAACCAATTAGACTGATGTCGATACCTCCTGTGGGCAGAATACACCCAGAACTCCATGCGGAAGCCATCTACTGGGTTAACACCATTCCAGTATATTTTGGGATTTCAATCTCCTCTCTTCCCCTGATCTGTGGCATGCTCTGACTTGCCTGCAGTTGACCACTGGATGCAATGAAGCAGAGATGAGAGAAAAAAAGAGGGGAGAGTGCTTACCAAGAGGTGATGGGCCGGTTGCAGAATGAGACACAGAGGGCTGCAGTGGAGTCTGGAGGAAGAAGAAAGAAGAGAAAATGAGTGAGGCTATTTAAAGGCGCTGAGGGCGTATCCAGTCCGGGTGACCTCATTTGGGGAGGTCATTAGTTTAAATATCTGTGATGATGACAGTGACATTAGATGCTGCTTCGGGACCACCTGAAGAGCTTCTCCGGCAAGACTAGTCTTTCGTTAATAAGAGAAAGTCATTTCAAGAGGGAAATTTTACTGGAATTAAATCCTGTGGGATGTTAATTGGAGAAAAGAATGGCATTTAGAAACTAAATTTTTAATGACTTTTATTTATTTTTTCTTTGGAGCTCCTCCAGCTTTGTTTTTTTCCCCCTCCATTCTTGTCTACGGATGGGGTTTGGCTCTGTTGCCTTTGACTTACTTAATTGGGGGCATTAAATACTGAACAATGTAATTAATTTGATTGCATATGGCAATGTATTGTTTTGCTCACAATGCAGCAGACTCATGAAATGGAGAATATATATGCACCTGATTCTGCTGTTTCACAGACTAAGTAATGAAACACAGACTCTTCCACACTTATCCTGCACTCTAACTGCATTTCCCCCCCCATAAAAGGTCATCTTTTCTGCACAGCTCTTATGTAAATATGGCATGTTTAAAAAATGTCATGTTTGAGTATTTATTAGTCAAATATGAGGAAACTGTACATGTGTTTTTAAAATGTCTGTGTGGCCACTTCATCAGGCATCATGTTTTATGAACAGGCTGTTCTTACTTTCTATGATTCAGAGAGACATTTTTTTTTTCCAACTGCAAATCTGATCTGCTTATGTTCATGCTTGTGTTTTTATTTTGAGAATATCTCAGGGTATAGCCAACACACTACTTTCTGCTGACAGTGTTGAAGTTAAGCAGAGCTAGCTGTGTCAAATTTAAATCTGCAAACATATGTAGTCCAGCAGTCTGAATTTCTATTTTATTTAGGTAAGAGTGTCGTCCAATAACAATAAATGTTGAGAGTGCTTTATATTGAATTCTTAAAGCTCATCATCAATATGTCTGCTTGATAGTGTCCAGTTCTCCATAGTTATAGGCAACTGGTCGATTTCACAAGACACAACCGGATTCTTAGTACAGCACAATATTTTACAATGCTGATTTCGTCCATATAAGCTGCGAATGCTCTGCATGCCCAGGCTATAAGAGCAGATTCACCACAGCTTTGGCGTCTCCGCTCTATCGTTGTGACTCGTCAGGATTGTTGCGCGTTCTCATTGGTTTGCTGGCATGCGGCTGATTTTATGTGCGAGGTAAAGCTGTCTGTGAAGCGCTGCTGCTGCCAGATCTCGATTGACCAGTGTTTGATGCAAAACTGACTCGTCTAAATCAAATGAAAAAAAAAAACATATCGTAGCTGTATATTTTCATGCTTTCGCAATCAAAAAAATTTGCAAGTGCACTGAAAATGAACCTTTGAAAACAACATTTTTGGTCATAATGTAAATTATGTTGAAGATATAGGTTATTTAGCAACAAAAAGCAAACAATTAAAGTGATTCTATATATCTATATATATATATATATATACTATAATATCTATATATATAGTATATATCTAGTATAATATATATATCTATACCTGTAATAGTTTATAAAATATATTAGACTATTCAAATCAGTAACAAATGAAACAATTTCAAAATAAATAAAAAAATAAGGAAACAAATCTATAAAAAAGCAATAAGAACTTTTAATTTTTTTGAAAAGCAATTAAGATGTTATTATTCGGTTTGTTTTCCTTATGCTTGTGTCACTTAGAGTCCTTCTCTGATTTTATTGTTGTTAACGTTTTACTTGGCAATATTTAAAAAAATATATATTTAAAATATTTTAGGTATTGCATGGCTGTTGTTGAGTAGTAGCACACTCGGGTGAGATGATTTTAATACTATGTACCGTCAATAAAAAAATAAATTGTTTAGTAGATGCAGAGACATTAGGTCCTGGGAGAATCCCCCAGCACCCCACCTAGAATAAGTTGCCAATTTAGCAATTTTGTTGCTAGATTTAGCAACTTTTCATACTACCCTAGCAACTTTTTCTTCCAAAAGCACCTAGCAACAAAATTAGCTATTTTTAAAAATGTATTTGGCAACATTTTGATAAGTGATAAACACTAAAAGGGACACATTTTTTAAAATACTAAATTACACAAAAAGAGGACGGAGGAAACCAAAGATGGATAGCCAGTACACGATACAGGAATTAAGTTAGTGCGCTTTGCAATTGTCACTTTAATCATAATATAATAACTGGAATAATTGAATAATTGTGCATTTAGGACACCTGGTAGTAGCTTGTATCTGTGTGTTGACACATGTAAACAAAAAAATATCTAGAAAACCTCAAACGTTAGTAATTTTTTCAGGCCATTATCCTTATCCGTAGTAACCTGAAAAACGAAATGCACTGCGTATTTAAATGCCAGGACAACACTGGTAAATAATCAAAATTCAGAAAATCCTACATATTAATGCAGTATATTGTGCCCTATTTTTACAGACTTTTATATTGTAGCATACTAACTAACTACCAATACACTGCTTAAAAATATAATTGTTCAGAATATGTAGTTTTAATTGTGTACAACCTAGTATTAATAAAAATAATAATAATACAACTTAAATCTGTAAATCGTACAAAAAGTGTAGATAAGTAATGAATAAGTCAATGTTATTATTATTTACTATTATATTAAGCATTCTATGATATACAATACAAAATATAAATTACCATATTGATAATATATATATTTGTTTTTATTTGCTTGAGATTCGATTTGTGTGGACATTTCTGCGGCATGATGGCATACTAACGTCATTCACGCAATACATCACAAACGCCATTAGAAACTTTTCGCAACAAATAACACCTTCCTTAGCAACTTCCCAGCAAATAGTTGGCAACACTGCATGAATCCTGCGTTTATTACTGTAACTACGTGTAAACGTTATTTGCCGGTTTTTCTAGCATACAAATAACAATGGATAAAGATGAAACGATAGGGATTGGAGATGAATTTCATTTACAAATAAGGTAGAAAATGTGCATACTTTTAAATCGACACCTGCCACGGTGTTTCTTGTCATCTGTGATCAATCTTTGAGTGTGTCCTAAAAGCGAGGAGGAGGGATCTAAAGGGGTTACTGATGCGATTTCAAGTTTTCCTTTCTCTTGGAGTGTTACAAGCTCTTGGTGCATAGATAAGATCCCTGAAGTTGCAAAGACTAAAGTCTCAAAACCAAAGAGATATTCTTTTATAAAAGTTAAGACTCTGCCACGCCTACCTAAAACGGCTCGTTATAACACGCCCCCACAAATCTACATCACTATGTGGGAAGATTTACATAAAGCCACCCAAATGTTCACGCAAACAAAGAAGGCGTGGTTTCAGTAACCGCAGTTAGTGTGGAAGCAGCATGTCAGGGAGACGCTGTATGATTCAGTGCAAAAGCAAAAGCACTCTATTTGACCTTCCGAAAGTAGATGCAATTAGGAATCTTAAAGATTACTTACAACAGAACAACAATGCATTTTACGGACGACCGTTTCGTGAACCTAGGAGAGGAGGTCATTCTGATTTTTGCTATGACAATCTGGTGCTTCTGTATCAGCTACTGTTTTGTTATTTGTTTTAAGTATTTGCTATTGACTGTTTTGCGGAGTTTTGCGCATCGTGTGTGTTTGTGTGTGTGGTGTGAGAGAGAGAGGGAGAAGGCAGACGAGGGAGAGAGAGTAGAGAGACGAGAGAGAGAGACAGGGCACATCACAGTGGAGTCAGCTGTCTTAACGTGGCTTGTGTACTGCAAACTCATACCAGCTTCATCACTGTGTCTGTAACACGACTCTGTTCCCCTTTCAGGCTCTGACTTTACATTTATTTTGAAAGATGAAGATCACGATTATGGTAAGGGGCGTTACATCTCCGACGAGTGCTTGCGGTGTTCGGCAAATCACAATAAACTGGGTCAGCTGGCCAATCAGAGCAAACTGCACTTGTCAAAGGAGGGGGCTTTGAAAATGACGTGTTTGAGAGAGGCGGGGAATAGAGGACCTACAATAATGTACAGTAAAATAATGTGTTTTTTGAACATTAAACATTAAAGCATGTCAACATATTCTGTACACCAAATACACAAATAATGATCTTTAAAAAAGCATATGACCCCTTTAAATCTTAGCACTCAGCATAAAAAGTCACTGCTCGCCACCACTTAAAACCTAATCTACAATAATGCAAATACAGTAATTAATTGTTGTTCAGCGTGACAAAAATGACTACATCCCATCTAGCCTTAACCGCTTTTGGCTGCTTTCAATTTTTTTACTAACCCACCAAGGCCATTGTTTCGACACACTCGAAGCTTGAAGCTTCCGGAACCAGTCGGATGGAACTCAGTGTTCATGAGGCTTCATTTGCCCATCAAGCTACGCTTCACACTCCAGTCCAGCGGGTGGAGCTAAAACACATACGTTTGTTCACCAAACAACATTAAACCCCAGAGGAAGAACATTGTTTCGCCGGATTTTGTTTTTTTTTTTTTTTTTTTTTTTTTTTATAAACAATACAAACATTCAGGCAGTAAAAGATCAAAATCATAAAGACAAGATAAAGACAAAAACAGAAAAACAACAGAGTACACACAGATTTGTTGCCAGGGTAACAACCACAAAAAAAACAAGGTAATAAAATTACATCTTAAGAAGACAAAAAGGACAAATATAAAGATACTGTTTTCATAGCTTTCAAATTAACAGAACTTTGGATAGTTTCCACATACTTATCCAAGTCCACTTTAAATAAGGAGAAGAGAGGTTTAGAGCCAGTAAACTTTTGTTTATGTATGTGAAATTTAGCTAACAGGAAACACAAATTAAGTTATATTTTCCTGTATTCTCTTTTGAGTAGTCAAACAATCAAAAGAAAACATCTTTAAAACAGAAAGAGTCACTTACAAAATAAGATTGAATAAACACTAAAAAGTCTGACCAAAATGTTTCTGTGTAGGAGCATTGCCAAAACAAATGAATGAAGTCTTCTTCAGAAGAATGACAAAAACAGCAACTCACTTATATGTCTGAGTTACATTTCCTAAGAAAGACTTTAGTTGGGTAACATTTGTGAATCAACTTAAATGTAATTTATTTTACTTTATTGGTAAGCAGATATCTATGAGGCAAGGTCCATACTTTCTCCCAAGGTATATTATCCACAATGCTATTCCAATAAGGTATTACGTGAGGAATAGTTGTTATCGCTATCTGAAAAAGAGCTCTAATTTTATAGCTATTTTTTATTGATCTGTAGAAAAGCAAACACTTCCGATCATTGTGTCAGATAAATTCAGAGTGTAAGTGCATGGCCATGGAAGTGTAGTACCTTGCAACAGAAAAGACACAGCAGAGGGAATGGCATTGAAAACAACAGCATATTCATCAGCAGATACAGGAATATTATATTTCTGTAAGAAATCAGAGTAGTTGTAAAGTCTGCCTTGTGAATTTAAAAGCCGTCCAACTAAAAGAAGATTGTTTTCTAACAAGTTGTCAAAGAAAAGTGATTTATTCTTGTAAAGAAAATTCTTATTGTTCCATAAATAATATCGGTGCAGAGAAAAGTTGTGTTTGTATATTAAGGACCAGGCCAAGAGCATCTGCTTATGAAAATTAGAAAGTTTGATAGGGATTTTTAAAACATTATAATTACAAAATAATAAGAAATTCAGGCCACCAACTTTAGAGAAAATATAATTTGGGATAAAATTCCAAAGTGAGGAGGGATTTTTAAGGAAATTCTTAAGCCAATTAATTTTAAAAGTATTATTTAAGGTAGTAAAATCTACAAAATCCAGTCCCCCGTTTTGTTGGGTTCATCATTACAGATTTATTTAATTGTGAGTTATTTTTAACAAAAAAATTCGTTTAAAGTGCTGTCAATAGTGTAATGTCGGTTACTAACCTCCAGAAAGAGGCAGCCATAAGTCCGTCGAGAATCTTCGGCCTTAGAGAGTAAAATTCTTCCTTCTTATTGATAAACTCTTGCTAGCCACGAGTAACTGTTCTTTGGGTTTTTCATATTCGAGGTCGAATTTAGATTACCTCGGATTTTGGTCTTTATTAATTAAACATTCCTAAGTATGTAAATTGATCTTTCAAGGAATGTTACATATCGAGGGAGATCACAGCGTGTTGAATTAACTCAATATTTTGTTGATATTTCAGCGCAGCGAGGCTGAAGCTCTGGAGAAGGATCAATCACTCAAAGAAAGGAACTTGGGAAGGCGTCATCAGAAATAAAGTCGTAGGTGTCGTCAGCCAGGCTAATAATCATTTTTCTATTCATCAATTGTGATACCTTGTAATTATAGTGGAAATAGCAGAGCTAAGAACTGAGAGGCAAGTAAGAATAGATATGGAGATATAGGACAGCCTTGTCTTACTCCACGAGACAAATCAAATCTTGGTGAGGTTCCGAGTTTTAACTTAATAACACTATTATTATTTCTGTATAAGGTCCTGATGGCTTTACAGAAATAATCTCCAAACCCAAATTTGTCAAGAGCTTGAAATATGAACTTGTGCTCAAGCGAATCAAAGGCTTTGTAGAAGTCTAGGAAAAGCAGTAAACTGTCATTAGGAACTAGATTCTTGTAATCTAGAAGATCTAAGACTAATCTTATATTATTCGTAATGTGACGTTTCTCCATAAAACCTGATTGTGATTCATCAATAATAGAGTTAAGGACATCTTTAATTCTTCTTGCTAAAACTAAAGCTAAAATTTTGTAATCATTATTTAAGAGGGTGATTGGCCTCCAGTTTTCCAGACACTCTTTATCTTTCCTGGGTTTGGGTATCAGGGTGATGACTCCTTGTGTCATGGTTGGTGGACGTGCTTCCAACTCAAGGCTTTCTTCAAACACTTTTAATAAGAAAGGAGATACATTTTTGTCAAACACCTTATACAGTTCAGCGATTAGACCATCACTGCTCGGACATTTATTCTTTTTTAAACTCTTAATTGCCTGTAGAATTTCTAATTGAGAGATATCGCCGTCACAAGCTTCTTTATCTTAAATAACTTTTTTTGGATTGACAGAGTCAAAAAAACGATTTGGCTGAATTATCACAATATCTTGATAAGTTATTATAGAATTTGGAACAATAAGCAGCTATTTATTTAGGATTATCAAGAACTCTATCATTTGTTTGGAGACGATCAATAGAAACATTCATAGCATTGGATCTTTCCAACCTAAAGAAATAGGCTGAGTTCTGTTCTCCTTCTTCCAGCCATTTTTCCTTGATCTAACATAGGCTCCCTTAGCTTTGGATCTGTACAACTCATCTAATGTATTCTGTAGTTTAGAGTATTCAGAGTTTTGAGTCTCTGTCAATGGTTCCCTACATGCTTAACAGCCGAACAGCTCGTGAAAGAAATTATCTTCAATTAATCTATTTGTTGTGTTATTACTCTCCAAATTTCTTAAGATTTCCCATTAAATTTTAGAAGCCCAAGCCTTCCATAAAGCTTGGTATGCATCGCCCTGTTTCCAGTAAAGTTTGGATTACATTCATCAATTGCTGGGTGACTTGAATTTAAGAAGGACTGTTTAGTTATCCAAAGAGACGATTCTAGAAGTATTAATTGCGTATTTTGTGATACCTCTAATGTGAAATAGAAATGGCTTATGGTCAGGCAGTGGACTGTTGCTAATATTGTAGAAATATTATTATATTAATGGTTTAGAGAGCACCAATAATCGATCTGGATGCCTTGACGGTCGTGGACTCACAAGTGTACTGTATTACATTCGGGTACATTTCCCTCCATATGTCAACTAAATCAAATTTATCCATAAACGCTATAAGATTTGAGTTTGAAGAAGCTGCTTTCCTTGGAGGGTGTTGATCTAGCATGTTATTCATTACTATGTTAAAGTCACCACCTAAAATCAGAAAGGCAGTAGGATATTTCCCTAAAGCAGATGAAAGTTTTTGATCTAGCATGTTAAAGAGAGTGCAGTTTCCCGCAACAGAGTTGTATCCATAGATGTTGACAATAATTACTATAAATTGGTTAATAACAACTACTATTAGCAGGAAGTGACCTGAAGGATCAATACTGGTTTCCAGAATACGACCATTAAAATGATACTTCATAATCCCTACTCCAGCAGAATGTTCTGACCCGTGTGACAGCCATATTTCATTGCCCCACTGTGACCTCCAGAATTTGGTGTCTTTAGCTGTAGAGTGACTTTCCTGGAAAAAACAGAAATCTACTTTGTGTCTTTTAGAAAACAAAAATAAAGCCTTCCTTTTAACATTGTTTTTCAAACCCCTGGCATTTAAAGAAAACAAAGACAAAGACATAAAAATGAAAGAAGAATATAATACCTGAAGAACTAGGTATAGAACAAGATATCAATTAGAACAGAAGAAACTTCACTACAATAAGACAAAAAAAAGCGATAATTCGCTTGACTCTGCAACAAAGGAATTATAATAAGTATAAGGGCATGAGCAAAAGTCTGTTTTGTTTTCTTTTCCCCTTAATGACAGTTCTTTCTCACTTTCGTTCTTTCAGTCATAATGATTTAGGACCTTCTTCAAAAGCAGTCCTCAGTCTCATCGACAGCAAAGGATGGTTTCAATTTCAAAAGTAAATATTCCGTATTCATGAAAATTTTCCTAAACGATTAAATCTCAAAATAAAATTTAAGAATGGAGTTGAAGATCCAGCACGTGAAATAAGCTTTTATAAAATAACGGTATCTCTAAATCTTCTAGCTCCAGATTCCAATTAGCTGAATACTACACAGTCTGTCCATCCTATCTGAAGAAAACAAACCCCCGGAGCAGTTCGTGCTTACCCGTGGGTATCAAGAAGGTCATCCGCTGCACTGAGACTTCGATGGCATCATTCAGCCTAACTGATCTTTGGCAGAAATCCTTTTACCGTCCACATATGCAAACGGCCCTCTGAATCCTGCTCTCTTCCCCTCCTTTCTCGCTCGTTCGACAAGAGGCCAGAGTTTGTTCCTGGCGTCTTTGGCGCTTTGCGTCAGGTCTTCAAAAATCCTGATCTTCCGTTCTTTGAGGACGGCGGCGGTTCTGGCATCCATCCAGATCTGATCTCGGACGTTGCGTGAAAGAAACTGTACGATGATGCGGCGGCTCGAGCGCGCTCCCTCAGATCGAGGACCCAGTCTGTGGGCGACGTCAAGCGTGTAGATGAGCTGGTCTGCTATCCCAGGAGAAACTTTACCGAATAAGTCGATTAGAATCTTCCGGACATCTTCTCCTCGCTGCTCCTGAATACCGGCCACTCGTAGATTCCACCTCCTTTTGTAAGCATCCAGTTCGTCGCATTTCTCACATAGCACACAGTTCTCTTTTTCCAGTGATCCCACCCGGTTCTGTAATGAGCTCACCTTGCTTGTTACCTCTTCTACTTGATTGCTCATAAACTCAAGCGCCTCAGTCACACTGTTTAATGAATTCGTATTGTCTTTCACTGTTATCTCGAGGGACTGCATGCGATTCAGAAAATCCAACTGCATTTTTTCAACTCGCTCCAAAACTTCCATCAGGTGTAAATTGGAGACGGTCTGATTGTCCGACGCCACTCTGTCGACCATTTTTGATTTTTTGGAAGGCGGTTTAGGAGTTTCAGGTAAGGGGATTTTCGATCCAGAGGCATTCGCTACGTCATTCCCCTTGAAGGCGGCATCCAGAGATTTTCTCGCGTAAGAATGCATGGCACCTCGAATAGGCCTATCTTCTTCCATGCATTCGTTAAAAGTTAGAAAAAAGTTAGAGAGATGAAAGAACGAAAAAAGACTTACTTAGATCACTAAAGAAAGTATTATTATGTTCCCTTCTACATGTCAACTACAAAATAAGTGCAGAGCTTCAGCACATGGATGTTACACAGTCGCCATCTTGGCCCCCCCTAGTTTCTCCGTGAGCTCTGTAGTGATGGGAAGTTCGGTTCTTTTCCGCGAACCGGTTCTTTCGGACAGTTCGATTCAATAAACCGGTTCACCGGTTCTTTTACGCTCGACGTAATGACGTCATTGGGCTTAACACATTCAAATATATAAACTTTTTGTATTAAACATAATTTTTTTTTTTTTTTTACAGTATTACAGTAAATGCTAAAATATTTGCAAGAATACATTTTAAGAGGAATATAGCGCAAACTATTTTCTGTTGGTTAGGCTTATTAGTCTGCTAAAACTCCCTGTTGCTAAGAGTCTGGGTGTAACCTCAAAAGTCAAAGGGCATGTACTACCCTTCCCCCACATAGCTGTATACTGTACTGTGATGTGGGGGAAGGGTCACCTCCTTTTGACACCTCTCACCCCAAAGGTTACAAACAACAACCACGGCAGACAGGTAGAAAGAGCAGCCACACAAGATGACCTCCAGAAAAAGAAGCAATATTTGGCTTCACTCTGATGAGGCTGGACCCCAGAAAGCAAAATGCAAGCTTTGTAGCATTATTTTGTCAGGCCAAGGAGGATCAACATCAAATTATAGAAGACACGTGCAAACAAAGCATCCGACTGCAGTGCTTGTGCAAGTGAGACAAGAGGCGTCTACAGAATCAACATCAGCCTCAGGTATTGCTTCTACAGCTGCCGTCTCTTCTGATACTGCTTCTACTTCTTCTGCATCCACATCTGGAACTGGCACCAGTGTCCAAAGGACAAGACGGAGTCAAATAACAAGCTTCGTGAGAACACCAATTGGCCCTGTCAGACAAAGCAAAGTTGATGAGGAGTTGGTCAAAATGATTGCACTGGATTTACAACCTTTTTCAATTGTTGATGACACAGGATTTAGAAGATTATTGAAGGCACTTGATCCATCATACGTTTTACCAAACCGAAAGACCATATCAAACAATCTGGTACCACAGCTCTACAGCCAAATTAAAGAAGAGGTGATGGTGAAAGTCAGCAAAGCTTCAGCTGTGTGTCTGACCACTGATTGCTGGACATCAAGGACAACTACTAGTTTTATGGCAGTCACTTGTCATTTCATTGATGAAAGTTTTACACGTTCATCATTTGTTTTGGACTGCTTCTCATTTCGGAGAGGCCTATGTGACATCTGCAGCTGACACTTAAAAAAGATTTGTGATGAGTGGGAATCGCAAAATGTTGCGGTCGTCCAATGACAATGCCAGCAACTCTGTAGCGTCAGGGACCACTCCAAAAAACACACAATATTTATTTTGTTAGCTAGATTTCACAAATACTTTGTAACACCCCAGGACGCCAGAACAAGACCCTGGTTTCATGGTAACCCGATACGTTTACAACCTTGTGGAATGCGAGCCGACACTCAGCTGCATTCTCCAGAAACAAAGGGTACAAATGCACAGTAGAAATTGAATTTTCTACTAATTAATTAATAGGAAAACCTTCTTTGAATGAACAACCATTTTCTTCAGGCCATTGTGTATAATATTGCTGTGTTGTATTTAATCTGTTGTATTATAGAATATTTTATTCCTTGCTTACGCTAAACCACTCATTCAATAAGTAACTATTTCCTTGTCTAGTATTTATGAATTCGCCTTCTTATGATCGAAAAAAGTGTGTATATTATATGCTGATACCAATGCAACATATTGATGTTCTAAGAATATGTACTAATTCGTGCCTCAACACTCCAGCGAATTACATATGCAAAATACCATGCATACAGACAAAGAGTCATAAAAATCCCCAGTATTTCCAACCTCCCGCTTGGGATTTCAGCCTTCCTCATTGGACGAACCCATCTTGAGAGGCGTGAATCTCTGCAGGCTTTAAAAGGCCACACTCCATGTGACCCGCCCCTGTCGGTGATTCAGTCAGAAGCAAAGATGATGTGAAAAAACGCTTCAGGATACCAAAGCATCTGTGCCAGGCCTTTCTTCGGCCTAGTCCTTTTCATTCATCAAGTTATTCTGACTCAAACTGGTTCTTTTCATCAACTAATTTCAGCAATATCTTGGGCCTTAAGATTGCATCAGGTATCTTTTTCAGACATACGCAAGTATCAAACTTAGTCGATTTAATTGATGCATTAAGTATCAGTTACACCTTTTTACAAGGTTTGTTTGAACTAAGAATCTGACGTTTTCCCTCAGGTTTTAGATCTGCTGAATATGCAAAATGGTTCCATAAATGTCATTCCTTATGTCACTTTCTTTAGTGCTAAACTTTAACCCATTCCTATACCAACTGTATGCGTGTGTATCTATGTGTATGTTAGACTAGTTTAAGTGTTTATGTAGTATGTTAGACTAGGTTAAGTGTTTATGTAGTTAATAAAGTCTTACTTGTGTCACACTTGACTTTGTTCATTGTTTGCTCATAACTGGAGTAATTTAATCATGCAGATTTATGCTACAAGTTTTTGTAGAATTGTACAGTAAGAAAGTTTTTTCCTTTAACCAGGAAATTAACGTTTTAGAATTGACAAGACAGTTGACCCTGAGTGGTCAGCTAAATATTTACAGTGGATCTAAAATATTAATAATTAATCATAATTAGTTATGGTTAATTATTCATATTTCCCATGAGCTGATTCGCTACAGATTTTGGTGGAGAATGCGGGCATGATAAAACGAAAGTTATGAGTTTAAACACTGGCAACTTAAAAGTGTGTGCTTGATAGCCCAGGTTAAAATAGGACGTGACTTCAGATGCCCGGTGTCCCTATTTGCTGGCTTGTTGAGATGCAGATAAAGTGGGGGTTTGAATTGGGGTTCTGAGATTATAATTGTGAGAGTCTTATGTATTTCATGCTTAATGGCATCAGAGTAAGGTTAATCTGATTTTAGCAAAGAAAACCTAATTTCAGTATTAAAGCATAAATATGTCCTGACAAAGCGTAAGTCTGAATATCAGCTCAGCAGCATGTCCAAACTGTACCATAATGAATAATCCTTTAGTGAAGAAATCACAAAATTGCAATATTGTTTAAATAGTTCCTTTGAAGAAGAAATCTCAGTACAGTAATATCAAGGTAGATTTGAGTGATGCTCCAATTTCTACAGCATAAAGGCCTTATAGTATATAATTAGATTGAAGCAATTCATCTAAACTTTGACTGCATATACAGTATATACAAGCCGAGCAACCTGGTGGTCATTACTGTGTTTCACTCGCTGAGTGAAATTAAAGGTGTAATACTGTACTTTAGTACTCATATGTGAGGCAAACATAACTACATATATGTTTAAACCGGTTTTAACTTACAGTAAACACGTTTTGTAATTCTTTAAACAAGTGCAAGAAGTTTATTGTTGCATTAGAGAAGCACTCACCGAAATGCTAGGTAATGACAAGTCTGAAGGCTGAAAGCACCACGTTCTAAAACTCTGACTGTTTAACATAGACAGACATTAAACTGCTTTAATTGCACTGGCATGCATTGGTTACGTGACAACAACTTGTCACAGGAAGTGTTAACTTCACATAGCACAACACGCCATGTTTGTAAACAAACCATTTGAAGCAGCTAAGCTAACACGACTTAGCATAGTTTCATTTTAGGCTAAGCTACTCAAATAGCTTTCACAATTAGGGGTTAACACTCTTTAATTGAAGCTTTTAAATACAGCATGTGTGTGTGCAGTGTGAAGCAATTTGAATTTAACCTAATCCCTCGTTTCTGATTTTTCCATTTCTCTTCCTTCTTTTTCTTCTTTTTCTATGTTTCTCAATCTTCAATTCGTCTCAGCGAATTTAACTATCTTAGATCTACCCTTCCTGAATGCTATTGCTCAGTTAATAGTTAATTAAATCTAAATTTAATTAAATCTTAACTGTCTATAGAGGAAAGACTCATTAAGGTATTGGGGTGCTGTTAGTAACACACTAATCACTAGTGCTGCTATTTGTTCCTAATACCAGAATGATTACCTTGTTTTGTTAATAGCAGTCAGCTAATTTTAAATCCATTTACATGTTATGCCCCCTTGATGTTATCTCTGAACCTCAAAAGGAACCAGAGACTTTTCTATTTTTGATTTGTTTATTTTAAAAAAAAAAAAATAATAAGCATAATCTGAATAGAAATGCTCTCCTTTTTCTTTCTGCTTTTCCCTTTTCTCCTTCATACATCAGAGATTAAGCCTGTTGGGGAACCGTCAGCAAATTATGAGTGATAATTTGACAATAAGAGCAGTCTTAAGTCATCGATCAGAACTCTGTTCACGCCCTTTTCAGCAAAAACATATGCTGACCCAAACCTATCTTAGCATTCAACTTTTGATCTTGTAGTAGTCTCTAGCCCTTACTCTCAACCCCAGTGTGTCAAAACGTTGCAGATGCACAGACTAACTGCCCAGAATGCAGAACAAAGAGGACTGGCCAGGCGTTGTGAGGACAACCAACCCCTTTACCCAGGCCGCGGACCACCATAGAGCGAAAGCGGCGGGACGCGGGAGAGGGGTGTGCTCAGACTAAGCTTCGGGCGAAGAGTTGTTGCTACAAAAAGCTAGCCACGGTCATCACCCCCGTGGCCACAACCTCATGGGTCTGAAACAGGTGGTAAATGATCTCAAGCAACAGATCACGGCGGTTTCCCACAAGGACCCCAGCAGAATGGATTTACAGGAGGAAATCAATAGACTTCAAAAAGCTCTGATAGCTGCTGAACAGCAAGTGCACCTGGGAAATTTAGCCAGAAAGGACCTGGAAAGGAAATTTTCCCACACAAAATTACTATTAAAGCAGGAAATTCTGAGCTCTTAAACAAAGTTGCCAGAATTGAGACTCTGATCCAGCAGCTGAACAACACTCAAGACAAACTTGACATGGTCCAAAGAGAACTCAGGTACTCTTATAGGCTGCAAAAGGAAACACAATTCGAGAGACACCCTACTCCTGCACCCTCACTCAGCAGTGCAAAACTCCCTCATGTGCACGAAGCTACGAAAGGGGGAGCCAGCACTTTCTGCTTAACAACTCAGAAGACAGACCCATAATACCTCCAGCAACCACAGAGCGGAGGGGGTCCCTTCCAAGCATCCCTACAGCAGCGCATGATGCGACCCCCAGAAACATTGACAAGCTAACCAGAAAACAATAGTTTCATACTTTATGCAGTACGAGCAGTAAGTTAGAACGGTGAGTCGTTTTAACACATTGCTTGAAAGAGACCAATAATCAACTAGTGCTGTTGCACTAAGTTAGTAACTTCTTCTCCCCCATGAGACCTGCATACCAGTTCCTGATCAAAAGCAGATAATATTATAGTTTGAATGCGCCTTCCTGCTAGCAGTAAGAAGTTTTCAGTGCTATATTGTGTTTAAATCGTACGATAAGAAACAAACCTGACTTTAGCGAAGAAATCCTAACTTCTGTGTTAGTAGAGCACAAGTCTAATTTCTGACGACGAAATCTCGGGATTAGCAGCTCATATAAATGGTACCAGAATAAATCGGTCTGATTTTGGGCGAAGAAATCCCCTTCTTCAGTACTGTGTAGGTGATCTGAGCGATGCTCCTCATTTCACTGATTTAAGGCCTTATTATGTGTTATGTATCATTGTATTCATATCGACCCACTCATGTGAAACATTTACGTAACTCTTATACATGAGCGCACCAGGTTCTGAATATAATCAGATAAAACTATAGCTTGAAGGTCCCTTCCTACAGGTATTAGAAAGTTTCAGTTCTATAATGTTTTTAAATCGTACGATACGAAACTAACCTGATTTTAGCGAAGAAAACCTAATCTCTGTTGTTAGTGGAGCATAAATCTATTTTCTGAAGACGCAATCTCAGATTAGCAGCTCATAAAAATGGTACCAGAATAAATCGGTCTGAACTTGGGCGAAGAAATCCCCTTTTTCAGCACTGTGTAGGTGATCTGAGCGATACTCCTCATTTCATTAATTTAAGGCCTTATTATGTGTTACGTATCATTGTATTTCATTTTGAATCGCTCATGTGAAACATTTACGTAAAATTAATGGTGTTATTCTAGCGTAGCGAACTACGAATCCACCATTGCCTGTGAAATGAATGTGCTGTTTTGACTAATGAATGAATTTCTATGGGACATGCATGAGTTTCCCATGCATGCTCACAGCAGTGCAAGTCTGCTCCACCTGCACCTGTTGTGAGCTTGCATTGGTCTCCTAGCAACACGTGACCCCGGAAGTGTGAGCAGACTCTTCCGGTTAATCTGACAACAGCATTCACTTCACAGCCTGGTGGTCAACAAAGAATTGCGTGGGGGTTAATAACGTAAACTCGTAAGCTAGCCTTACCGTATGCTAGCTGTGCATTGACTAACACTTAGATAGGAGTTTTGTAAAGTGTAAACGTTCTAACCACACCTCTCCTCCTCTCTCTCTCCCGTCTCTCTCAGTCCGCCTGGTGCACTTCCTGTTGAGCATCACAGGGTCCTGTGGGACCCACCCCAATAATGGGTTTTTACTTGTGTTATTGTTTATTTTTTTTTTGACTTTATTCTACCTCTTTTTAATTTGATTGCATTTATTTACATTTGTTTAGCACAAATGTACCAATCCAGCTAAATTGATTTGTATTAAATTTGGATTTACTTAAATCAAATTTTATTTATTTTTATTTTTACTTCCATTTTTATTTATTTTGTTATTTTTACTTGCACTTTTCTTTCTACAGCTCTTAGGACCCCTTTTTTTTATTTTATTTATTTAATTTTTTGTTGTTGTTGTTGTTGTAATTTTAGAACTTTCCTTATTTTAGTTATTTTTCACCATCACCATCGTCGTTTGTATAGGGTATTCCAGTATAGTCTCGAGGAAACTGTTGGTTCCTAGGAGTTATACAGGTTATTGTAGCATAATCCTGTTCCTCTTACTTCTCTCACGCCTCAGGCCAGGCATAAGAAGTTGACGGGGCAGACCAGTGTGCAACAACATGTGAGGTAATAAAAGCTAGAAACAATTCCCACTGTTCTTTTCCTTTTCACGAGGTATTGGGTGGGTCCTGCTGTTTAGCAACAGCCTAACCTAGGGGATGAAGTCTATTGCAGCCATCACACCACAAGTGAAACCCTGCGTACATATCTCTTCGAACAAACTTAACATAGGTGTAAAAATGTTTTTTTTTTCTTCCCCCCTTTTTTTTGAGTTATCTTAGTTTATTTCAGGTTTCGTCATAGTGACCAAACCAGTGAACCATCAGTAGTATAGCCCGGTCATCAGCTGACCCCGGCTTACGGCCCCTCAACAAAGTTACTCAAAACTCTTCCTTTGTGTTCACGAACAAAAAAAAAACATAGCACCTTACCTTCAATAGCTGCCTCCACCAGCTAGTCATACCTTACACGGACTACACAGCCGTTCCCCTTAGAGATAACTTAACACCTCTGTACGTACCTGCATTAGCCTTGTGTCTCTCTCTCTCTGGTGTACCCACAAGTGTGCCAGTATGTCGCAGAAATTCCACAGACATCCAGCCCTGGCAGATCACCAGGACCACCTGGACACTCAGTAAAGCACTGTAATGGACATCATTCAGCTAAAAGCAGCCAACGACCTGCCATGGCAAGGAAAGGAACAGCGAGACTGCGACATAAGCGCACACTTGACCAGCATCATCCTCTCCTAGGCCCACACCCTCAAGGGCCTCAGACAAAAGGTATATGAGCTGAAACTGCAAGTCAAAGAATTCTGCAGAGAACTGACACCTGATCAACGAGAGAAAGCACAGAACGGATACAAAGAACCTCACAGAATGGTGCGACAGAAAAAAAAAAAAAAAAAGGAAATCACCAGTCTTCACAGAGGCTCTAACAGCTGTTAGACACCAAGCGCCGCTGGAAAAAGCTATCACACAGGACTTGAAAAGAGAACTGTTTCACACAAAGTCACTCTTAAAACAACTTATGTGGAACTAAATGAGAGAGACACCACATCTAAGGCCTTACAAGGCCAGCTGCATACAGCCAGAGCTGAGGTCCAAAACCTGACTCAGCAATTAAAGAGGAGCTCGACATGGTTCAGAAAGAATTTAAACAATCCTACCGACTGCGCATACACTTAAGCAAAAGACAGCCGGCTGAATATCGGTCGCAAGCAGTGCAAGCCCTCCACGCCTGTGCACAGCTACGAAAGGGGGAAAAGGGAGCCAAAGCCTTCTGCTTGAAACTTCAAAAGTCAGCTCCCTGAAAACCCCTGCAGCTGCAACAAAAAAAAAATTTTTTCAGGCGAACCGAAGCAACGCAACGAGGTGAATCCAGTGTCACAAATGAACTGAAATATGCTGGCAGACCACAAGGCGAACAGATAGGGAAAAAACGAAACAGAACTTCCCCTAGCCAGCAGGCCCACCCCCTCAGCCAAAAGTCCGAACCTGCGAGGGGGGGCGAGAGCCACTGTTCACACGTCCCCAATCAGCAGCCACAAGGGGGCGGGGCAAGGACCTTTCCAGAGGATCAATGCAGACACACACACCGTGTGACCCCACAGACCCCAACGAGCTGGCAGAGACAACACATCTGGCAACCTAAATACTTTCAGACCCAGAGTCTGAACACGGACTGATCGCTGCCCCAGACACCAAGCAGGGCCGGCGTGAAACTCCCCATGCTTACTACCACAGACTTTGACAAACTTACTCCAAAGCTCACAAGTACCCTGGGATGGCGGAGGACACCAGATGCAAGAAGTCATCTAGGCATTAGGGACTGCCGCACAATGCCTAATCAACAGCAGCGTAACCTGACACAGAAGGCCTTTAAAAAGCACAAGGCCTCCACTAAAGGTGTTTGTCAAACACCACTGAGTCTGAACTTCACAACTCAAAATCCAAAGCGGGCACCAGAAGGCACCCAGCATTGCCACAATGCAAAACCCTTCTACAGAAAGCCCCTAGCCAGAAGAGGACAGAGCCATCACCATGGCAACAGAACCAGGTTCCAGACCAACCACTGGGAAAAGGCATACTCATCCTGCAAACACCACGGTATGTCCAACAGCAGTCCAACACAACATCCTCCTCCACACAACGGAAGCTACACAAGGACAGCTGGACACACCTACCTCTGGGTTACAGGAGCTGCTGAAACTCGCAAAAGAGCTCCTTGAACAAAAAACTCAACTAAGGAGTATTGAGAAAGACAAACCTCTGACTCCTTGCCTGCTACAACACAGCATCAGGCCCCTCCAAGGGAGGAGAATCCCTTGAAACCGGTCGACACCCCAGAAGCAGCCAGACAACGTTGGATTGAGCAACGGGCCCACATGCCCAACAGAGAAAGCTCTACCAACACAACTCAGACAAGCTCAAGTCTGTGCCACCACAAGAGCAAAGCAACACCGCAAACATCAGATTTCTAGTGAAGTTCGAGCTACACAGAGGGCTAACAACCACCTGCTGCCCTCCTGCCATCATCACTAGGTCAGTCAGAAATTCTCTACACATGATAGAATCTCCATAACAGTTCCCGGCATTCCCTGGAACCACCTGCACTCTCACCAGTGAGAGTTTAACCCGGCTGTTCCACATCGTGGGTGCCACAGATAGCCTACTGGCTAACAGCGTCAACAAAAACATCCTACCCGGACTATCTCACTTCAGGATGACAGGTGACACATTCTCGACACCTGCTGCATAAGCTCGAGTACCCACACCTGGCTACAGCCTACATCACCACAGCACCCCACCTGACAGCATCCATCACGGCACCAACAGCCAAAAGCCACCACTGTCTCCCAGCCGTGAGAGGCAGGTGTGTGTTCGATTGTTCTGCAACTTTGACATCGCTCGTTGTTGTCTATACTACGGACAACAACGCCCGAAAAGGGGGAATTTGTAGCATCTGGACCAATCAAACACAATATATATATTTTGTTAGCTATATTTAAAAAAATACTCTGTAACACCAGGACGCCAGAACCAAGACCCTGGTTTCATTGGAACCCGATACGTTTACAACTTGTGGATGCGAGACGCAACTACTAGCGCATTTCCCAGCAAACAAAGGGACCCAAATGCACAGGAGAGAAATGGCTCGTTCTACTTAATTATTATGGAAAACTTTTTGAATGAACCACCCATTTTCGTCAGGGCATTGTGTATATATTGCTGTCGGTTGACGTGGTATTAAAATTCTGAACCCAGGATAGAGCGGCTGAGTGAATGTGGTCTGGACTCTGTGGATGAGACTCATTGTGTTTGAGACGCTGTAGAAGGACAAAATTCCTGTACTGTGATTTACATACACTCCTATTCTATTGGAGACACGGGTTACAGGAAGGACGGTCTCAATTTTATTGTGACAGAATGCGCAACAGTCCGCAGAGCAGTACAAACTCCAAGACTGATTATTAAACCCAGCTACACTTTCAGGACCATTTCCCTTCCTGCTGATGCTCTTATACGTTACTGCAATATCTATATCACAGCTCCACTCCACCTCCCAGTAACAGCATCCAGTCACACTCTCTCTACACAACGCCTGAAACCAAGAATCAAATCTGTCTGGATGATCGGGATAACACTGATGTGTGTCAGTGACAGTGATCCTCGTGTTTCCCTCTGAAATATTGAGGATATTATGGATTAAGTTCAGATCTACAGTCAACAGACGAGAATCTGATGGAGATAAACACAGAATTGTTCATGATCTTTAACTAATATAGCACATTTGCAAGGTATATTATTGTTTATAATAATAAAGTTTAATTTTCCTTTTCTTTCATTTTTTTTAAATGTGTCTCCCTGAATAGTAAAATCTTCAATGAAACTTCACTCCATTTCAACATATGAAGTAGAATTTCATTTAGGACTGCAACACATCTATGTTAAACTTGTGCAAAAATGGTATAAACTAATTATTTAATAGGTAACATAGTATGGTATCTGGAGCAGTACTCCTTCAAAAAGTAATAAGTACATTTAAAGTACTAATATGCACCCCTTAGGGGTAAATAAGGTAGAAAGGTATACCTTTTGAAAAGTTACTGCCCTAGTGACAGCTTTTGTACCTTTTTTCTGAGTGTGTATGAACATGATGTGTTACCGTCAATTATTCTTCCTGTAGGTTAAAGAAAACCCACTTTGGTTGCCTATTCATGATATAACTTTACTTGTGTTGCATTCATTTCAATTTGCAGTAGATTCAAAACCTGCCCATTCATCTCCATCAAAAAAATTCAATCAAAACTGTTTAAAAATGATTGCACTCGGCCTCCTTTTTGATTTTTGCTCTTCATCTTGATGCACTTTCTTTGTAAAAAAAAAGAAAAAAAAGTAACTTACATTGTAGGAACTCCCGCCTGGTCTGATATTCAGGAACACCAATGACCTGGACTGTTTTCACTACAGACAACAACAGACATCTGCAGTTACTTCTCACAAAGAAATTTAAAATCTTGCTTATTACTTATAAAGCCCTGAATGGTTTAGCACCTCGGTATTTGAACGAGCTCTTGTTACATTATAGTCCTCCACGTCCGCTGGGTTCTCAAAACTCTGGCCATTTGATAATACCTAGAATATCAAAATCAACTGCGGGCGGCAGATCCTTCTCTTTTTTAGCGCCCAAACTCTGGAATAATCAATCTAGCATTGTTCGGGAGGCAGACAAAATCTGTCAGTTTAAATCTAGATTAAAACACATCTCTTTAATCTGGTTTACACATAACACACTAATACACTTCTAATATTCAAATCCGTTAAAGGATTTTTAGGCTGCATTAATTAGGTCAACCGGAACCGGGAACACTTCTCATAACACCCGAT